>VUQS01056336.1:6416-21299 GCA_015108495.1 Heterochromis multidens | reverse complement strand
AGCTCAGGTTCCAAAGGTAAAACAGATCATCCTTTTTGCAAACTGTGGAATCACAAAGGTGAAAAATATAAAACAGAATCAAAAATCATCTGCATGTTTGTTGCAGTGCTTTTGTGTTGGATTTGATTTTTTAAGGGTTCTGTATACTTTTGTCATGTATTTATTTCCATATACTTCTTTTTAAACAGCTGCTTCTTATTACATTTGTAATGTTTAAGGACATTTGAACACTGAGATATAATTTTACATGCTTTTTTCTCCTCAGAGAAACCCTCTGTGGATGAACATGCACTGGTAAAGAAAGTGAGTGACTACACAAAACGGCTTTCATTCAGTAGATGCAGGTCGTAAATCGAAGAAGAAATCATCTTCTGCTATACAAACAGATAATAACCAAATGCATGAGTAATTTGGTTGATCTTGACAGAAAAATATCTTCAAACATGCAAATGTTTACAATAATGAACCTTTAATTTTCTCTGCAAAAAAACCAAGATATTTGAGTAATTGTTTTTGAATTTCTCAGGTGACAACAGTGGCAGCTGTTAAAGAGCTGCTTTTGGAAACACTGAAGGATTTGAGTTACCAGGAACTCAATAAATTCAGATGGTTCCTGCAGTTGACATGCTTCCAGAAGAATCTTCCACAAATCCCATGGACAAATCTGGAGTGGGCAAACAGGAAAGGCATTGTGGATCTGATGGTGCAAACCTACAGTCAACAGTCTGTGGAGGTGACCTGGGAGGTTTTCAGGGACATGAACAGAACTGATCTTGTGCAGAGGATGACAGAGACCTGCTCAGGAGTCAAAGGTAAGACACACACACACATACACACACAATGTATATTACAGTCACAGTCAAAAAGCAGTTCGCTGTTGACTGTATACCCATGTTGGACGAGAGGATGAAGTTATCAGCAAACATTTGCGAGCTTGGATAGCAAGATGCATGAATAAACTGTACTTTTGCACCACACAGACTCACAGACCTGCTCATTAACACATATAAAATGCTACAATTTCATTCACCAAAACCAAAGTACACTTCTTCTTGAATGGGCTGTACGACACATCAAGCCACATTGTTTTTTTCTGAATAGCCCCAGATCTCATAAAATAATTATTTATTAAAGGGCAGGTGTATTCAGTCTTCAGTTTGTCACTGAGTGAAGTCACATCTAAATCACTTCAGTCTCTGACTGACCAACCTACCCTAATCTTAAGAACCAGTCACAACAGAGCAACCCTCCGGCAGGTCCAAGCTAACTCAGCGCCTGCAGACTGTGAGTGTTGATTGGTCCGATAAACTGCCTTCAACAACGCGCTGGACTGTAAAGGCTGTGTTGCAATGCAGGGTGAGCTTGTGGTGGCTAACTAGCTGAAGAATTTTAACAGTGGATATGACTTTTTTTTAAAAAGGAAATGAGGAAGGCATGAGGCGCAGGCAGGATGAGAGGAGGCGGGAGGAGGAGTTGTCTCCTGTTGCTGTTTTATTGATTGTTTATTTCAGTATCATTCTGTGAATGACAGCCTAACACACCTGACTTTAACCTTTATGTAGCACAGTGTCTGACATTTTATATCAGTTTTACTGTGAAATATAATAAATAACTTTAAAACGATGCTGTTATCGGGTGAAAATCCAAAAGATTTCAGGGACAGGCTGTGCCCCCAATGTTTCAAGATCCTAGCACCCAATTGAGTTATAAAAACATTTATCAACTTTACAGTTTTTATCAAGCCATAAAGGGCCAAAACTGTGTTTTGTAGCAGGCTGTAAACATGTTTATTTCTGCTGTAAAGTTTCAAGATATTTGAATATGGGAGTCTATGGGGACTGACTCACTTTTAGAGCAAAGATGGCTGCCACAGCATTGTGGATGGACCTAAGGGACCTGGGCCCACCCAATTCAACAGCAGGCCCTTCCTGACTGCCTGTGAGAGGAATTTTCTTAGGTTTTTGTAGCAAAGGACCCAGAGAGACAGTCGATGTTGCCAGTAAGTGAGTGTTTTATTTACAGTGATCATGGGTTGCACTTTCTCTGGGGCGCTTTTCAGCTCCCTGTTTCTCCAGCTCAGCACTTCTCCCCTCTAAGTCCTGGCGTGCTCCTTAAATAGGGGAGGTATGATTATCAGCTGCCGGCCAGCCTCCCTTGGCACTGCCTGAAACCGCTGCCCCATCTGCAGCCGAGCCACAAACCACACCCCGCCACAGTTTTATTTTCACTTATCAAAATAAATATTTAAATAAACAAAAGACTAAATGTATTTTCCTTTCTAAAAAATTAAGAGACAACATTTATTAAGTCATCATAGGTGAATTCTGACCAATTGCAACAGGCCATTTCACACTGACCAATATGTGTTAAATCTGAGCAAACACATCATGGTTCAGAGGTCATTCAGCAAAGGATGAAAAAAGTTTCCTTAACTTTTTTTCTTTTTGTATTATATACTGCTGTGAATGCCATATCATTGATGATATGGCATCCACATGATGTTTTGGTTCTACTGAATCTGATGACGTTTATATTTTAAGTCTCAGTGGAAAAAACTCATTTGTTGTGAGAATTGTTAACAAATAGGTCACCTCTAATTAATGGATGTGTATCTCCTGCGTTTTTATTTAGGCTTTCACATGTTGTTTTTTTTTTTTAACAGTAGGTATACTGTGTACATTTCTGGCTGCACAGAATGCGAGTAAGGAGTTAGAGGGAGGATGAAGTCAGAAATAGAAACAAGGTCTCTGAACATTTTTTCTTTGAAAACATTTTATTTATTTATTTTCATTTACTGAACCCATGCATTTTGAGCTCATTAACAGCAGTCTTACGCTGATTTGACTTAAACTACACTCTGCTGTGGAGAAAGGAGACTTGAAGGATTTGGTGTGAATAAAGCAGAGGGAGGTCAGTGAAAACACTAATGTATTATTGATATTACCATTTGCAACATGACTGAAACAGAACTGGATACTTTCCTCAAAACGTTGAAGTTGTTTTTCATTTTAGTGTATGAACCTTTTGCACAAGTTAACAAGTATGTCAGGTGAAATTGGTAAATGAATGTTGTAATGTGTATATTAATTTATTTTGATGTTAAATCAGTAATTTTTTTGTCTTTTTTTTTTTCTCTCAGAGAAGCCCTCTGTGGAAAAACGTTGGCCTGCACTGGTCCAGAATGTGAGTAATGTCACATCTATCTGAATTCAAACAGTACAGTTTTCATTCTGCAGATGCAGGTTTGAAAACATCTTCATGTAACATGTAAACAGGAACGATAACATACAAATTCAGAACTGAAGTTGCATTCAGTTTGTCTTGTGTTCACTTGACATGGCTCTTCTGTAGGTCACAAAAATTATGAACTTAATCTCTTGATGCATGCTCAATAATCCAGGTAAAGAATCCCAGAAAGCTGAATCTATTCATCTGGACGTAGCATTTTCAGTGGGAGAAATGTTTCGTCACCAACTGGTGACTTCTTCAGTCTCAGCTGACTGCAGGAATGCAAGTAAATAACTGTAATTTAGCATCTTACCTGACTGCTAACTGACTGCAGGTTTCCCCAACCAAGGTTGGGACTGAAGACGTTACCAGTTGGTGACGAAACATTTCTCCCACTGAAAATGCTACGTCCAGATGACCAGATTCAGCTTTCTGGGGTATGAACTTAATAGAAATAGAAAAACTGAAGAAGAAAAGTGACCTAACTTTATGTTGTGAAAGAAATGTGGACACGTATGAGCAATATGCTCATTAATGTTTATGATCAGTCTGATAGATACTAACAGTTCAGAATCATTACCTTTACATTTACACTTTAAAATACTAATGAGATGTAAACAGAAACATCAGTAACCAGTTGAGAAATTGTACTTTTGACTCATTTTGAATTTTCTCTGAATTCACCAGGTCGAACAGATGGAGTCTGTTATTGAGCTGCTTCTGGAAACACTGGCTGATCTGAGTCCGAGTGAACTCCAGGACTTCAAGAAGATCCATTTTGATGTTCAGCGTCACGAACCTCCCTCATTCATCCATATTATATTCTTCATGATAACAGACCTGCAGGATACAGTGTTTTTCATGGTGCTGACTTATGGCCAGCAGTCAGTGGAGGAGACCATGGAGACTTTAAAGAAGTTGAAGAGGACTGATTTGGCTCAGAGGCTGTTATACAGAAGCTCAGGACACAAAAGTAAGACAATTAAGATGAAGCATGTTAAAATCATAAATCTGGTTGTTAACGTGATTCATAAGGTCTTCTTCTATTTTATAAACATTATTTATAAGGTATAGAAAAGAAACACATCATCACATATAAAAAATATGTGATTGAAATTAAAAATAAAAACAATCATCACTTTTATCACTTTTCTCCTCAGTGGAACCCTCTGTCAGTCAATGGCGCTCTTCTACACTGATCCAAAAGGTGAGTCTGACATTCAGTGGATACACGTTCAATCCTCATTTTGATCATTAAAATCCAAACTGAACTGAACTGAACTGAACTGAAACTGCATTCAGGTTGAGTTACTCAGCAAAGCTTGTATCCAGCAGTAATGATGTGATGTCTTTATATTTGAAGATGAGAAAAGGAAATGTCAGTGTGTACATTCATCCTTACATGTTTTTTCTGCAGTAAAAAGAAGTGTGACCATTTAACCATTAGAAAGTTTATTATAAAATTATTTAAGAAATTATAGAATATATGAAAAAATGGATAGTGTAAATGGTTATTTCAGTGTTTAGTTGCAGCCTGTAAATTGGAATGAAAAACTGTTTGCTTTGTACTTTGTGTTTATAAAAAATGTGAGCATACTTTAATCAGTACAACAGCACATACTAAATGGGTCGTTACCTAAGTGTCAAATATATGTATCATGAATGTACTGATTGTTTCAGGTGGCAACAATGGCAGCTTTCAAAGAGCTGCTTTTGGAAACATTGAATGAATTGAGCAACGAGAAGCTTGAAGAATTTAAGGACCTCCTAATTTTGTTTCTGAGGAATCTTGAACATATTTCATTGAGTCTGAGACCCTCATCAGACCGAGCAGACATAGTGAAACTGATGATAGGAGAGCTGGGCTGGAAGTCTGTGGAGGTGATCAGGAAGGTTTTCAAGGACATGAACAGAACTGATCTGGTGCAAAAGTTGTCAGAGTCCAGCTCAGGTTCCAAAGGTAAAACAGATCATCCTTTTTGCAAACTGTGGAATCACAAAGGTGAAAAATATAAAACAGAATCAAAAATCATCTGCATGTTTGTTGCAGTGCTTCTGTGTTGGATTTGATTTTTTTTTAAGGGCTCTGTATACTTTTGTCATGTATTTGTTTCCATATATTTCTTTTTTAACATCTGCTTCTTATTACATTTAATGTCTAACGACATTTCAACAATCATATATAATTTTACATGCTTTTTTCTCCTCAGAGAAACCCTCTGTGGATGAACATGCACTGGTAAAGAAAGTGAGTGACTACACAAAACATTCAGTAGATGCAGGTCGTAAATCGCTCTCATCTTGAATGTTACAGATGAAAAAACAGATGATGGTTCCCACAGAGTTAATGTGGAACTCTTAAGCAATAGTATTATCTACCAATAATGACAGAATGAATTCTGTACTACAGATGTTAAAATGCAGAAATATGAGCACAATATATAGTGCTTAACAAATTTCTTAGACCACCACCCAATGTAAGGTTTATGCCACAGCTGCCCTAAATTATCAGTATTGGTAATTACAAAAATATTTTTTTGTTTCTGTAATGGTTAATCCACCAGTATGCACAAACTCTTAATCAAAATTAGATTATTAATGCTAAAATATAATGTTGTTATCCATGAATTCAAATTTAATGTTTTACAACAAAAGTGGAAAAAAAGTCAAACACATTATTATTTTTTGATTAAGATGCCAAATTACTATTATTTACTTCCATTCCTGAACAGAAAAATTGGTTTTAGTGGTTTTGTTTTATGTTATGCTTGATTAATTTCTGACTCAGTGAAGTCCAGTGTGCCGGCTCAAAACATGAATTCATTCAACAAATTAAGTAATTTTTTTAGTTTAGTAAGTTTTTGACAGAGTTCTAAAATACTTGTGTTTTCTTCTTTTTAAAACAGGTGGTTTAATAAATTTGTTAAGCACTGTACATACAAACAAATATGCTTTGTTCCTTTGATTTATTTGTATATATTTATTTGTTTATTTATGTGATGTGACAAAAAGAATCATTTGCATTTATTTGAAAAGTGACTGTCCTCTGCCCTCTGCAGCAGGACTCCAGTGACTGGACTAAACTTGAACCTGAGGTGAACAGTACAGATACCGATGAGTCTCAAGCGTACAGGTAAAATAACCTCCTAAATACTGCAGCACAGCAAAAATTTGAATCAAAAATTTGGATTTTTGGTCAGAAGAAGAAATTTTTTATGGAACTTTACAATAACAGTGTTAACGCTACATTTTGTGTCACAGCAACTCTATGTTGACAGTCGCTCTGCTGTTTCATTTCATGAGCTTGTTTTCAATTCCCATTTTAGACTACAGTCTGCAGCAGGACACTTTGAATGCAGTGTCTCTGGCTTGCGCTGGGTCTGTAAGGAAAAGACCAGCTTTCAGTTCCACTTTTGCTCTTGGGAGGGGCACATGGAGAGGATGGAAAGCAGACAATACATGCCTGCAGGTCCCCTGATGGACATCACAGTCACTGCTGGGAAGTTAAATGAAGTTCACCTGCCACACTGGATCTGCATAGGTAAGTAGACATGAAGGAGTTATTATTAGTGTATTATAATGAATTGACTTTATAATACACTAACTTTCTTCTCATTGTTTGTATTTACTGTATATTTGTGTGCAGATGACATCCCCGATACATTGGAAAAGTTTGCGGTCCTTCACGTAGATGACTGTGGAGATGTTGTAGACAAAGTGTCTGAGGTCACACCATCACATGTCAAGTTAACCGAACCAATTTTCTCTCCGAGAGCGGCTCTGATGAAACTGGGCTTCCCTGTGAAAATCAGCTGTAATGTGTTGATATACTATAAACCAAACACTCCATTCCTCAAACTCCACGTCTATCTGATCCCGCATGATCCTGCTCTACAACAGGTAACTGAATATGTTTCTGTCACAAGAGTAAAACATACCAAAGTATCAGACTGGCCCCAAAGGCTACGATGAATGCTTTTGTAATCCTGAAGCAGCTTTGTGCTTATGTTTATTTTTTCCACACAGAGAGTGGACAATCAAAAAGCCTCCAGTGGATATGAAACAATTATAAAGCCGCGTCCAGACAAGCACCTGAAAATGCAAAATGGTTTCTCCCTGACAGTCGACATAGACTCAGCAAAGATTCAACCAAAGGTATGCTTTGTGCAGTTTGTGAGTCTATTAATTAATATTGTTATTGTTGTTGTTAAAATAATCAGTTGAAAAATTGCTACAGAGTAATGTCAGTTTGTACATTACTCATTGTCTTCCTCTGTTGGCCATTTTCAGCCTGTGAGTTTCTTCTTTTTTAATATGTTACTTAACAAGGAGAAGTGAATGTTGTTGACAGCTTGTTTAGTGTTTGCATTTTGTCATAAGTGATATTGATGTTTAGCACCAGAGTATTGGTAATTTTATTGCAAGAGCAACACACTGTTAAATACACTGTGTCTATATTGGAATTCAGTTTTAACATTTCTGCAACTTTCACATTGTGCTACATGGAGCAGTTTTGTGTTTGTTTTTCTGAAAGATGAGTATAACGAGTAGGATTGGGACAAAACTGGAGGAAAAACTGAGAAAAACATTGATACGGAAAAACTACCAAAAAATATCCACTGGTTTAATTTACATGGTGGACCCCCCGAAAAAACACGTCTGACATTACAAATAAACCTTCAGTGCAAAAGATCTGACCTGCAGTCAGCTACAGCAATGTGACACAAATACAGTCAATTACAAATTTGGCCTGTAAGACAACTGTCTGGTTTGCTGGAGCCTTTCTTTGTGGAGTTTGCATGTTCTCATGTTCTGTGCCTACATGGTTTCTCTTGGAGTACATACTGTTTACACACTGTCCCACAGTCCAGATATGTTTTAGGTTAGTTGGTGACCTAAATTGGTTGTAGGTGTGGATGTGAGAGTTGCATGCGTTGTTGTTGTCACTGATTTTTTTTAAAGCCTGTCCTGTCTGGCAGCTTTTGCAATCAGAATTATGACCTGAATGTGATGTTGTGCCAACATATTTGCTTTTCCAAGATGAGCTCTATAAATTCTCTATAGGCTCATCTTGCTCATGTGTTCCTTTTATCTGTTTATTTATACATTTTTATTTGTGTTGTTTCTGTTTAGTCTTTTTTGAATCTTTTTTTAACATGAAACTGATTTTGTTTTTGAGTATGATTGAACTGGACTGACTCCTCCCCCTTATTTGTTATATTTTTAACCAGAAAATAACCCTCAGATATGAAAACCAAGACCCAAACTTCTATGAAGTGTACATTAAAAATCCAGACAGATGCTTCAGCCTGACTCTTCTACACACTTACTCAAAAAAATATAAAGCACTGCATGAACCAATTTGGACCTGTGAACTCCAAGAAGGTCAGTGAATAAATAAATGGAAGAATCAAATCACTTTTTATGTCCTAATGCATATTGAAAAGGGGCAGTAATCTGTTTGTGGAAGACACCAATGAAGCTGTGGAGTCAAAATTGATCAGTTTTTGCTTATATGCTCAAAGAAGACATGTTTATTATTATTTCACTGAAACATGGGTTTTTCTCCATGGTTCTACAGCCCTCTTACCATCTAGCAAGAATTTCTGGACTGTTTGTTTGTTTGTTTATGTATTTGTTTATAAATAATCTGGTTTTAGCAATTTAACTTGTGTTGACCTGACATTTATTTGCTCTGCATTTTATTTCAGATGACTATCCAAAGTCTGGTTATGGGGAAGGTGAGATTCTCACATCTGTTACTAACCTTTCAAGTACAGCAGTATTTGATGTTGCACTTTTGGCTGCTTAAGTATCCTTGTTATTAATGTATAGGAGCTGCATTTGATCCAGTTGCATTTATGTTAACTTTAGAAACTCTTGATAAATGTAGACTTTTTAGACTCTGATTGATTCAAAGATAGGAAGGCTGTGAGGGGACCACTTCAAAACCAAAATGAGCAAGTTGAAGACAAATTTCAAGAAACAAGAGAACTAGAAGCTGTGCCTGTTTGCTGATCGAATGTCAATCATTTATAGCAATAAAGTTTATTAAGCGTTTTTATTTATTTGTTTCTTTACAGGTGCAGGATTCTCAAGGGGAGCAACTGCTGTCGATACTGTTGGTAGGTTCACAGATATTAACTGCTGTTTTCTCAGTGTGATTTTTACATGACAAGAAACAAAGACAAAAATCATTGAGGACCTAACTGCAGACGCCACCAAAGCTGACACGAGGGTTAAAATAAAGACGTTTCAGTGTTGGTATAACTGATAATAATAACTTACAGGGAATTTGTGGCTTTAGAACTTTATAATAAAGTAGATCATACCTGTAAAATGCCACCCTTTCTGAGGCTAAAGAAAGTGGTGAGTGAGATGGTGTATTGAACTGTCCACTCTTTAAACTGGATCAGACACCTTCTGCCCCGCTCATTTTCCTGTGAACTCAGTGAATCAAGAATAAGGGGCAGTCACACCAACACTTTAAACTGAGGATATTCTGATCAGGTTTTTCTGGCTCTGATCCAGATCCTTTATTAGAGTTTTCATTAACTAATAGGTTTTACTTAGCTTCACTTACTGATATATAAACTGCGGGTTAACTGGAGAATGAGCTTCCTGAAACTGAACTGAAGCTAAAATCTTGAAACGCTGTTGGTGGGTATAAAAAAGCTCTGTATTGTAACTCTTGCTGGGACTGGATAGTAAAATCATCTGCATTTTTTCTTCTCTAACAATATCATCTTTCAAATCTATACTGATACTGACACTTAGAGGTAGTTTGACACATTTTCACTCCAAATCAATTGGAGTCAATTAGAAAAAGACTTCCTGCGCCTCTAAAAAAGGGTCTGATGTGATCACCACTTCCATGTGTGCTGACTGTGGGTGTTTTATTGCAAAGTTAGAATGTTAGATTCATCCATCCATCCATCCATCCATCCATTTTCTTCCGCTAAACATGTTAGATTCAATACTTCATTTTCTTCAGTGGGCATTTTGTGTTAAACCCTTTGTAGTTTAAATCTTTAAAAATCAAGTTATTCATTTTTTCCATCCTCAGAGAAACACTCGGTGGATAAGCAGCTGTCTGCACTGATGCTCAAAGTGAGTAACATTAAGTTATGATTAAATTGGATGCACAGCTGATGATAAGTTATTCACTAATAAAGTTTTATCCTTTTGTTTGTTTGCCTTGAATTTATCAGGAAACAATAATCCAGTCAGACAGAGAGAGGTTTTTGGGAATGTTGGACAATCTGAAACAGAAGGAGCTTGAAAGGTTCAAGTGGTTCCTACAGAACAGTGATGTTTTGGCAGAGCTCAAACCCATCCCAGAGAACCAGTTGGAGAAGATCTCCACATGTAAACTGGTGGATGTGATGTTGAAGACCTACACCCAGCATACAGTGGAAGTGATCAAGAGGGTTTTTAAGAAAATTAACAGGAATGATCTAGTGCAGGAGTTGTCAGACACCAGCTCATGATTCAAAGGTAAGACACAAAGTGGCAAATCTTTGGAAAATCTTTGTATGTGTAACGTGATCATAATCAAAAAATATATTTTGATAGCAGTGTTAATTTCGTTGACGAATAATTTTTGTCATAGTTTTCATCAACAACCTTTTTTTTCTGCCAAAACAAGACAATAACTAAATAAGAACAAATGCGCGAGGACATTTGGAAGTGATCCAATCGGAAGTAATCTGCGTTTGCAGTAAAGTTAGACGCTCACAATTTGATCTGCCCCCGACAAACAGTGGGAGGGGGAGCGAACTCCAATGCTCCCTCTTTCTCATGAAAACGTGACAAAATGTCAACGCATGGGTAGGAGAGAAGAGTAGACATATGGACACATTTCACATTTGATGTGAAGGAAAATTAGACGCTTTGTGAACGGTGTGGAGCAACTCTCACCGGTAATAACACCACAAACTTTTACACTTTATATTTTACTCAATTGAATCAACTTTAGATTTAGTCAACGATAATCTTCTGATATTTAGTTGACTAAAACTAGACTAAAAGTAAAGGAATTTAGATGACGAAATTATGACTAAAACTAAATGACTTTTAGTCAAAAGACTATGACTAAAACTAAATCAAAATTTGCTGTCAAAATGAACACTGTTTGATAGTGACGCGTAGCTGTGAATTTATTTTAAAGACTGTGTTTACATTATGAACAGCAGCAGAGAGTCAAAGAAAAGTTCAGAGTGAGGACTTTAGTTTAACACATGAGGGAGGACTGGTAACATAGGAGCAGATTTGAGATTAGAAATTAAAATTTTAACACAGGTTTGAGGACTTCATGGAATAATCATTGAATGTAACGTGTTTTTTTGGGGGGGGGGGGTTTCAGAGTGAGCATCCTTTATTTTTAAAACAGGCCATTTTTTTAAAGGCAGTCTATTGGTAGGTAGTTTGTTTCAAGCTACTACCTGCCACAGTTCTCGTGTCATCTGTAATCTGTCTCTTGTGCATTTTCAGGCTGACCCCAACATGATGCTGAGATCAATGCTCTGTGTGGGTTCAACCATCTGCTGCAGGATTCCTTGTTGACTCTGGGTGTATGTTTGGGCTGGTTGACCTGCTACAGAATTAATTTTGGAACCATTAGAAGCCTCTTTTATGGTCCTGGTGATGGATAAGAATGTGCCTATACTTCTTAGCATTCATTAGACCGATAATCCAAACTTAGTTTGCAGAGTTACAGCTGCAAACCTTCACAGAGCCTCTTTTTCACTGTTGCCTGCACACACCTGATCCAGACTGTAAGCAAAGGAGTGTCTGTCTGAAATTACACAGCATGGCTTTGATTGGATTTGGTTCAGTATATGCTGCTTGAAATGATTGATATGATAAATAATAAAATGTATAATTTTCAGGTTATACATTTGAAATAGAGCTAAATCTATAATCAGGCTTATCTATACAGCAAGAATAAACGTTCTCTTCATTAATGTGGGGATGTTGCAGTCTGTGGCATTGAGGAAGAAACAAGGAAATGGAAATGCGCTAACCAGGACAGCCCCACAACATCCAGAGCCTTGAAGAACTCGGTGTGAATCTTTTACACCCCCAGGGCCAAGGAGGTTTTTTAACTGTCTCTGTGACCTCAGCCCCAGTGTTGGGCAAGTCTCCAGACTCTGCTTTCTGTATGGAGGTTGTGTCAGTGTCACTCAGGAGATCCTCAAAGTAACACTACCAAGAGGATGACATGGTGGTGCAGTGGTTAGCCTTGCCTCACAGCAGGAAGGTCCTTAGTTTGAATCTCCTGGTCGGCTGGGGCCTTTCTGTGTGGAGTTTGCATGTTCCCTCCATGTACTCCGGCTTCCTCCCACAGTCCAAAGACATGCATGTTAGGTTAATTTGCGATACTAAATTGGCCATGGAGGTGAGGTAGATGAAGTGCTTAGACTAGAGAAGTGCTATATACTGTAAATGCCAAGTATCCACCACCCGACTATTTCCCCAGCTTCAGTTAGCAGCACTCCATTTCCACAGTATACTCTATACACTATATGAGTCTTATTCTTTGGTCTCAACAGCCTCAACCCACACCCGATTTTTTGCTTCAGTCACAGCCATCTTTGCAAGGGTTGTGTGGAAAAATGACCCAACCTTACTATGTGTTTAGGTCCAGCATCCTACCCTTCCATATGACAACTGATCTCAGCTCCTCTCTTCACCTGAGTGCCCACAACATACAGTCGCTGATCTGATACTAGTTTTAAAAAATGGTTTGTCAACCTGCAAGCTAGGATGTCATGGTTCCAGGTGATCATGGTGTTCATAATGGACAAAGTGGGACTAGCACACAAGCACAATAATGTAGAAGTAGTAAAACAATATGGACCCCACACTGCCTTCCGGCACCCCACCTAAGGATTTCAAACCCACCAGTTTTGCCAGTCAGTGCTCATCAAGGTCTCCACCTAAATCTAATACTTCCTGCATTTCTCATATTTTGTTTTATTATTTTGCAATGATAAATTTGATTTTTTGTTGCAGAGAAATTCAAGTATTTACTATATAATTTATATTTTTTATTACATTTAATTTTTTGTGTTTTATCTCTGTTTTACTGCACATTTTTTTCTAAAACCTTTACATGTATTACACAAAGCACTTTAAACTGCCTTGGTACTGAAAGGTGCTTTACAGATATATTTGAGTTCAATCTAAATAAACTATTTTTTAATGTACCAAGTAGCAAAATTGTACCTGTTGCCTGCTTTCTGTAAAAGGATCAAAATGTTTTGCATGCTAAAATCTGCAATAAATACCCCTAATTTTTATGTTGGTTTTGGAGTTTTGAGAGAATGATATCACCTTAAAAAACATATGAAGCAAGTATAATCATGACATGATCATTTTGACGTTTTTTTTTCTTTCTTTTTTGCCAGTATGTTTAAGGAAGGGTTGTTCAGTTGTTCAAGAGCTGACAGTTCAGTGTCGGTAAAACAGGAATATCAACAATAAAGACAAAATCCATCTAGAAAAACAAGAAACCGCTCAAAGGTTTACTAAATGTGCATGTAAGTCAAAAGCAGCTTAAATAGTGCAGTCAGGTCAGCTGACATGCTGGCTAAAACTGCCTTTGTGACCTGCCTGAAGTAACAAATGAGACCAGCAAATAAGAACAAGTTAACAAACATCAGGACAATAAGACAAAACTTTGTTTTTTGTGGGCATCAGAATAATAAAATGTCATTTTTGGGATCAGTCAGAGACCATAAAAGTTACAACAGACAGGCCTAAATACACATTTCAATAAAAGCTGTCTACGAAAAATTTTCACTGAACGAACTAATACAACTGTTTCAGTAAACCAGTCATTTTTTTCACAAGCCAAAACTTATTGGTGTCCCAGAACAAGATTTAAAAGACGTCGTCGGTTTCAAAATAGTGAAAGAGGGTAAAAAATAATCATCAGAACTATGGCAGAAGATGGATAGATGTCCTCTGTGTGTGGCTGCAGGAGGTGTTAAGACGCGTTTTACTTCCTGGGACTGTGCACCAGACACTTACGGGAAACAAACGGCCTCTGAGCAGCGGGGGGCGATGCTGGAGACAGGATAATTGATCACAATGGAAACAAAACTTACAGCTTTCTCAGTGCCCCACTAATAAGAAGCTTACTTTTGAAGTGAGGTCATCCTGCCATCGCTGGTCACTGATATGGGATGTAATAAGTATAATATAATTAATACATTTGAATCATTATATACTCCAGATCATCTTTATCGATTTTAAGGCATTTCATCTGGAATCTGAAGATGAATACAGACTGAAAGGCGCGCCAGTGGAGCCCTTCACTAATCCTCTGGCGCGTGCTACTCCTCCAACAACTGAGCTGCACGCGCCTGTGAAAGGTGTTATCAGCTCGTGTGAGGTTTATTTACATGTGTGATCAACATCCGCCCAAACAGCATAATAAAGTGTGACATTATTTCACTGCTCGATTCCCATGAAAAAGAGTTTGGTGAGCTGATGACACGCTGAAGTAGAGCTGAAAGTGCTCATTCCGCATCCAACCAAACTCAGTCAGCTTGAGCTTTTATCTGATGTCATATAATGTGCAAACAAGTACATTTTAATGCAATTTTTCAATCTGAATTTTTGAAAATTTATATTAGCTTGTTAGAA
>VUQS01056333.1:0-12107 GCA_015108495.1 Heterochromis multidens | reverse complement strand
ATAAATTTTTTTTTTTTTTTTTTTTTTTTTTTTTTTGCCCTAAACGTAGCCATGTAGTTTCGTGGCCTAGCCATGACCAAAAAGTGACGAAAAAATGTAGATTCAAAACAAAAATAATATGAAAGTGTTTAAAAAAAAAACAAAAAAAACCCCAAAAGCACTTGTGGTTGTACCATCTGCCACACCACCTACGTCCTCTCAACGTGGACTTTTGTAGGTTTTCATTGTTGCTCCACTCTAAAAATGACGCTGAAGGGGTACCCCTTGTAGTAGGAGTCTGTATGTGATGTTTTAATGTCTTGAAATAAGTGCTACAGAATGGGTGCAAATATTGGGCGTGACTTCCATGACATGACCACTTCTAACAGGTACCCAATTCAGGAGTGTTTAGGTTCATCTGCTTTTGTTCGCTGCACGCACAAACGCACATACAGACAAGTAAGACAACAGCTGACAAAGTGTTTGAGGAAGGTTAGGGAAATGCTCACACACACATTTTGAATTGCTTGCATACCTACATATTTATCTGTGGACATGGATACAAAAGAGCACACACACATTTCATGGAGAGAAGTTGTTTTAGCCTTGACCGCACACTTACAGCTGCATGCTGGTGTGACCTGCCTAGTATTTATTCATTGGGAGACCTTTAGAAACAAGACACAGGATTCTAATTTATAGCCCTGAACTTTACAGTGTTGCCAGTCTCTCTCTCTCTCTCTCTGTCTCTCTCTCTCTCTCTGTCTCTCTCTCTCTCTTATTTCTCTCATGTTATAATATTTCACAGACTGGCCCAACTCGTGCTTTATTGCACTCTATGGCTGTAATTCAGCCTTCGAGGTTTAGCATGACTGCAGTATCATAACATCTCCCTCTTTACAGCTCAGTTTCTGACAGTTATAATCTTCAGCTGCTGCCTTACTGAGTTTTCATTGTTTATTTCCAAGAGCTTATTGAAAATTTAATTTGCCTACCTGTGCAAGTACACTTTCTCAATGATGCACTGTGTACAGCATCTGGGATTGAATTAAACATCAGATAGCATTTTTAAAAAATACTTGACTTGGTTCAGACTTTGCTTACACATATTCAGTTTCCAGGATTTTAAACCGCATAAATAATGCAAACTTAACGGCCGCACGCAAGAAATAATCCATGTGGCTGTGGTTACCATGTGAGCTGTGGCACAAAGTGTAAAGGTAACAGAAAATCCCACAAACATGATGATGATGATGCTTGTGGGCTTTCTTTTAGCTGCATTTTATTTTTTTTAAGGCAACTAACTTCAAAATAAATGCCATCTGTAAGCTATTTTTAAAATATTTGGTACATTGTGCACCAGTGAAAATTAATTCTTGAGCACGATCTTGAGAGTAGTAGAGGGAAAAATCCAGGAAGTGTGACAAATTATTTTTTGTTTAACTGCCAAGTCATTGGAACATGTTGTCCTAAAAATAAATAAATAATAAATAAAAAATAAAAATAAAATTAATAAAAAAAATATAAAAATTAATAAAAAAATAAATACCAGCTGACTTCTGTCTAACTTTTCAAAAAGGATGGACATTGCCATCATTTCTTAACCCTTGGCAAGTAAATTCCATTAAGAAGTTTCGAGCTTCTTGATGTTTTGACACCTGACGTGACAGGTGAGGGGTGGATCTGACTGAGAAACTGAAGACATTACACACATGCAGTAATGACTTGCTAATCACTCCCCAATTCCCCTGCTGTATTGTCGATTTTACTCCATTGGGGACCAAAATTTACAAAGTTATCTTCATATTGATTTCAGTAAGACTTAAAGTAGGAAAAATGAAGAATCAGAGATCACAGATCAAGTGAGTCAAAGGGTCATTTTCCTCAGGGGTCTATAAAATGTGACATCTTTTTTGCAACCAGAGGAGCTACACCCTGCTGGCCATTAGGATGAATGCAGGTTTAAGACACTTCTACATTGGCTATGTCCATCTTTAATATTCAGGTTTTGTTCACAGCTAGCAAAAGCAAAAAAATACTGGGAACAAATACAAAAATGATCCAAAAAAAATTCTAATTCAATTAAAATTTGTTTTTGCAAATATTGTGTCAGATGAATATTTTACAGTTAAAATATGTTGGTTCAATTAGATTTTCTGCATTTTCAGAGTAGCTTTAACAATTCCACAGAAAATGTGCTTCAATTTTATTTTCCAAGTGTTTGTGTCAAAGAACAAGTGAGCGTAATTTTTCAATATTTCCACTGCATTCAGACTGAAAACAAGCCTGGCTTTAAACAGAAGTGGCTGCTTAATGGGACATGGCACAGGTGAGGTGGTGAAATATAACTCAGGATTAAATAAATCAATGACATTGAAATGCCATACTGCTTTGGAAAGTCATCGACGCGTTAGTCATTTTTTCCTCATACTGCAAGAATAGTCAGACAATAGAAATGAAACTTTCATATTAGAAAGTAATCCTCCTAGCTTTAATGCTTTTCAATAATGACAGCATTTTTTTTTTCATTTTGCATGAGAAATCAGTATTTTTAGTTGAGACAAAAGCCTTTTCTCTTTACGTCCTCAAACATTAATAATTGAATGTAGTAGATATTACATTACATTTCAAATAATGTCATATTGTATAGTAAACCAGGGATTTTTTTTAATCTACCCAAAAGAAGCCCTGTAAAAAAATAAATAAATAAAAGGGGAAAAAGTTGTCAGTGCACAGGAAGCATATATGCACGATCACAACAAAACATTTCTAACAGTACAGGTGTGAGTGTGTATTAATGCAACTCTGCATTAATTCACACCTCCCCCTGCTCAGATATATCACCTGATTTCTGCATACACTCACACCTCCATCGCCCCTCAGCGTCCCTTGCACAGTTTTGGGGTTTATTTTTAGTGTCTGGAGGTTTACTGACATCAAAATGACTACTCTTGTCAGCAGAGGCCAGCTAGACTGGCAGTAGACATGGCATTGATCCCAGACACGTCTTGTTATTAATTGCACAATGACTCACTCCTTCCCTTACCTCCTTCATCAACGCTTTCTGTAGCCCTCCTTGGCCAGCCATTTCCTCACACCCTTCTTTCATCACTCAAAGCCTGTTGGCTAATTCATGGAGGGAGGTGGGGCATTGAGAATCCGCCCTTAGCCAACAGTAAATGTGTTTCTTAGATTGGTTTGTCCAGTGACATACTCATCTACTAAGAATAGACCACCTAAGACAAAGATCATAGGCTGTATCCATTGGTTATTTGCAGATTAGATTGACTCAAAGGAGTCTTCTGTTGCATACCTCTGACCTTCCTGATCCACCAAGTCAAACCCATAGCTACAGCCAGCCCCCAAAAACTTCACTAATGAAGGTCAATGATGACGTCTACTGTGCTGGAAGGTGTTTGTTTCACAGCCACAACAGCCAACTAAAACTTAGGTCACCTTTTAAGTGAGATGCTAAGCGCAGATGAGTAAGCCTGAGCATGCAATCCATTTCTTGTCATGCAGTCTAAGAAATTAATGTTGCAGTAGGTCTTATGCCGGATTTAGTCTACATGATATCAGCCTAATTATGGCCACAACACAGTGCACCATTTTGGGTAGAGAATGAAAATGGTTCTTGTGCGGGACAGGCAGTCATTTTATCTCATGTAGTGTGTCACAATGGACAAAAACCAGTTTTGCATCTGGACACTAGGTTTTTATATGTGTTAATACTGGACATCATATCCATGTCATGTGATCATGTGACCAGCAACACATAATTTAAGATGGTCTTATTGTCTTATGAAGAGCAGGGGTGCTTGAAACATTAGAGCTTTCGTGATGCAATAAATAGGCAAAACTGGAGTCCTGCAGCATGCATGCTGTTAATTTTTTATGGACACTTCATAATGTCCAGATTGAAACGTTAGCATGGAGCCATCACTTCTGTGAGGTTGACCAAAAGTAGCACAGAGAGGTCCACCAGCCATTGAGCCATTTATTAATTTTTTCCCCAAACTGCTCAGCTGTGTACAACTGTAAACATTGCAAAATGAAAGAGGAAATGGATTAAGATGGCCAGTGTCATACACACCATGGCAGTGGTTGCCGTTGTCAGTTTACATTGTTTACTTGGAAATAGCCAGCTCCCCCTTCCTGATGACATCATGTACAATATGAAAGAAAGCAAGCATGATTGATACCATGTCTCTTGGTCAAACAAATGCAAGACTTTATGACTCTATAATCACCTAGCACAGGCAAAAATATTATGTAGTCTGAGCTCGGCATTACATTTGGATCAAATGCAAATTTATAGAACTAAACCCTGATTGGCCTCATTTTCATATTCCTGAACATGCATGTCGCTGTTGGTCATCTGTAGTCAATAAAAGGTCAAAGCAACAGAAGAGCCCTTTCTACCCCTTTTCTACCCCTCTTACCTTCCATAACAACCCCACCCCTTACCCCACCCCTTACTCCCCTGGCCTGTGCACGCGATTGAAGCGCTGCTGAGACTAACATGCGCCCCCCCTCCTTGGTGTTTGCATGCAGTCATTGCATCCAGCAGATCCTGGAGGCGGTGCTTCACTGCCATCAAATGGGTGTGGTGCACCGGGACCTGAAGGTGAGTGATTAGGATCACCTTGCTGTCCCTTGAGAGTTATATATTTGTGTCAGGGGGGTTTGTGGGTATGTTATTTGTGTAGTCTCCGTTTGTCTGATTAATCACTGAGAAACTGTCTGTATTCTTTGTGGATGTAATGTCACTTGCAAAGCCATACCTCCTGCTTTCTGAGCTAATTATAATTTTTTTTCATTAATTATAAGACATTCATTATACAGTTAGATTCAGGCAAATGCTTCTGCCCCCAGTCAGAGCGCTAACAGCCCCGTTCAGCTTTGTGGTAATCACTGAGACTGGCAAATGCTTTTTCCAAATTTTCTCTGGCTCTCTTCTGCTATATGCAGCCTCCAGCTCTCTGCAGTCACCTCCTTGTTGTGTAAACATGACTTTCCCTGTTGTAAGGGGATTTCAAACATGCACGCAAGTCACTCTTGCTGACTTGTGCCTCCTCTTGGTAACCTTTTTGGAGCAGGGATTTGTCATTTACACAGCTGTCCCATTTTTATCGATGGATCCATCTAAGATCTACCAAGAGAATACTTAATCTGATCTCTGGTTCATTTACCAGACAGAGAGGGATGTGAACTATTGATTATCAAGCACCCTGTGGGGTTTACATTACCTCTGTAGATCAGTTAATGACTTAAACGTGACAGCTCGTTTTCTGTAAGGGCCCATTAATTAACTTGTGGTGTTCTGAGGTTTGCTTATGTTGGCTGACTGCCAGCTAGTTCAGTCCATTTTAGAGCTGGAAACTGAGAGCTTGTTACTAATCGTGAAATAGTTAATGTATTTTCACATTGTTCTCACTGCTCTCAGGGATTTTTGCTATTCTCAAGATGCCTTTTCAGTTTTCCAAAGCAACACTTTAAATATAAACCATGTGTGAATCAGCGTCGGAATAGAAACAAGTCTAACTGTTTCTTATCCCTTTGCTGCTGTCGTGTACCTGTTTGTGTTTTGCCTTTGCATGCCTGTATGTTGCAACTTGTTTTACATGATGCACCTCTACTGTCCAGTAGACCTTTATGTAAATGTCAATCCTGGCATTCTAGTAAAGGCGTGTTGTGTTTATCAGAACTGTTGTGGCTATGTCTTTATATAGCTGACACACCTATCTGGTTTCACACCCAAGTGTTGGAAAGTGTTTCATGCAATAGGTCATAGTGTGATGACTGAGGACAATCTGAGTGACAAGAACCCTCAGATTAGGAACTGGGATACACAAAATGAGATGACAACACAGTGAGCACTTTAACGTGTGTGCCAAAAAAACCCCACATCTATGTACAGGCTGTAAAGCAGTTGTTATATATTGTTTTTGGCATCTCAGAAATTAAATGCGTGCTGATCCTAGTAGCAGGTCTTGTAGGATACATTGATTAAGCTGGACCAAACTTCATTACTTAGGTGTATAACACATAATCTTGTCTACTTACTATTAGATGACACTTTTTTTTTTTTTTTTTTTTTTATGCTACCAGTTTTTAGGCCATATGTAAGATAAAGATTTTTGTGTCTAGTCCAAAAATATCAACCAAAATTGTCTTGAATTTTATCTAGACATATTAATCTCTTTAAGTACCATTTATGTCAGTGTAAAATGAATTAGGACCAATTTTCCTTCCACACTACAGCAATTTGCTTGAAATGGTGAGCCTTTTAATAGAGGTCTACATCTGCGCTACTTTATCTGACGGCAGGAGTGCCACAGAATCTCCAGATCCTCTACAGGCAAAGAAATAAAAGGGAGGAGAGAAAGCTGGGAATCATTCCATTTAAAACACCCACTCATGACCTGCTCTTCAATACAGATTTTTCAATCAGCTGTATTCTGTCCCTCACTGCCCTCCTCAACCAAACCAGTTGCTAGTCATCTGTGTGCTCAGCTGTGTGTAGATGTTGAAGTATATGTGTGTGCTAAAGAGATAGAAAAGGAAGCTATGCTTATGCCAAACGATGATGGTGATTGCTGCTGTTATGTCTGAACGTTTGGCCAGGTTGTTTTGCATCACATTTATGCACCTTTTTGATGGAAGCGGATGCTTCATCGTAAATTCCACCCACATCCGTTTTCATGGATTATCTTAGTGCTGCAGTGTTGGCAAGTTCTAACTCACCGTTTACAAAAGAGTAAAGCCTAACGAAGTGGTAGAGCTGGGAGAATGTGATGACACGAGGTAGGCACAGAGCCTTCGGATTACTGCTTCACTCACTCAGTTGCTCTCTTTTACTTATGGCCTCAAAGGCTGTAAAAAAAACACTTTCAACTATCTGTGCTTTAAATACACAGTATGCCTCTAAACATATTAGCAAAGGGAACAGAGTGGAAGGCAGAGGATGCAAAAACACATGCTGCTGCATTGCAGGGGAGGCAGTGACAGAAATGCAGTCTAAATATATTGTCCTCATTCTCACAAAGTTTAGATTAGTGTTGCTGTCTACTATTTATGGAAACCACTACAGCAGCTAATTGGAAGAGCAGGGTGACTTAACTGTTGGAGTTAAATGAAGAGAGGCGAAGAGTTAACTGTTTCTATCTGGAATTCAGTATAGGGGTTAGTGTGGAAAGCCGAGCATGATCTAGCCTCTGGTTATTGGCTGAAATAATGTAGTATTGCCGTGGACGTCCATGGAAAAGTTACTGTATTTCCCACCAGAGTGCTTTATTTGACATTCAAGATTGCCAGTTGCTTTTACGTAGGCAGTGATTAAGTGAGATTGAGAGAGAGATGTAGTGAGTGAAAGTGAAAAAGAGCAGGCACCAGTGGGGATTGCAGCCCATTATTAGAGCCCTCCTCTGACAGAGAATAATGAGGCTGACTGTATTATCTGGGCCACAGAGATGGAGACTACAGGGCCACAGCTCATCACATGATGCTGGGACAAAAAGCACTGCAAACTAACTCTGCAGAAATGTGGACTAACCTTTATTGTATAGCTTTTATGTTTCCATGCATGTTGTTGAAATAACATCTATTTCAATCTGTGCTGTGTGTATTTGTGTGTGTGTGTCCGCTGAATAAAGTGAGGAAAATGTACAAACTTTTGCATACATAGCTATTTACCTGCAACTCTTTCTCCCTGCTAGGACAGTTCATGTGTTTTATACCCAATCCTCCATTTCGAAATCTTAATGGCATCATTTTTTTGTCCTCTTCCCATCTTCAGCCAGAGAACCTGCTGCTGGCAAGCAAGTGTAAGAATGCTGCAGTGAAGCTGGCCGACTTTGGCCTTGCCATTGAGGTGCAGGGGGATCAGCAGGCCTGGTTTGGTGGGTACAGTCAAATCTGCATTTTAAGCCATAAACTATAAAAGGGCTCATCATGACCGCAGTGATAGAAATATAACTGTTAATAAAGATGGACACTCTGAAAAAGCCACTGCACATGTGCCTTAACCCTGCATTTTTTCTAATTTTCTAATTTGCAGTTTAAAGCTCAGAATAACTACAAGTTTTTTGTTTTACATAAGCAAAGAATAAAACGGTGAATGAAGTGAGCCTGGAAATCTCCAGATTAGTAGTGCTGATGCACCCGTACTGATCAGTGATAGTGTCTGTGGCATTCCTCAAGCAAGAGATTAGCCAGTCCTTCACAATCAACTCATGTTAAATCCTCAAGATTTCAGTCCAGTTTAGACCAATAGGTCATAGCTTACTGAAGATTATGTTGCTTTATATTTAAGCTGAACCACAGATATCACCAACACAATCTATTGCCTTGAGCATGTCAATCAATTGTACATGGGGTTTTTCCTGCAGGATTTGCTGGCACACCGGGGTACCTGTCCCCTGAGGTATTGAGGAAGGAGGCATATGGCAAACCTGTGGACATCTGGGCCTGTGGTGAGTTGTACGGAAAAATGCGCACAACACACATATGGTATTTCCTAGATGATAAAAACAGAGAAACACAAACCTACTGAAGCGCAGTTTCTAACAAAATGTGCATTTTGTGTGTGTGTGTGTGTGTGTGTGTGTTCTTGTTTGTTTGTCCATGTGTTTTTGTGTGTGTCTCAGGGGTGATCCTCTACATCCTGCTGGTGGGCTACCCTCCTTTCTGGGACGAGGACCAGCACAAGCTGTACCAGCAGATCAAGGCTGGGGCTTATGATGTGAGTCTCCTCTCCCACTCTCTCTCATTTCTCCTCTCCTGCTGTAATGCCCTCCCTTCCCCTCCCACTGCCCTCCCTTCCCCTCCCACTGCCCTCGTTCCTTTTTGGCTGCTATTACATAACTCAGTCACCTCATTCATATTTCAGGGGGTGCAAGGGAATGAGCCTCACCTTAGATCACATTGAACTCCATGCCAAAAAGAGAGAGAGAGAGTGAGCGAGGCTTCCTGAGTCTCTGGCAGTGATTCTAGGCTCATAGGACACAGACCTCAATGTTTTGCCTAAACACAACAGGACCTGATGGGTTGAGAATTTCTTAACAAATTGCTGGGGGCTGTCTTGGACTGGCCTTTTGGTATCGTTAAACAACATATCCTTAGGGAGCCACAGTGACTGAAATGTTGGATGGACATGTACTGGCGACATCCTGAGGTCATATGTGGTCAGGGAGCTATGTTGTTTGTTAGCCTCTCTCTATTTCTCTGCTCTTTTAATGTGTGTTCACTCTGCAGATTTGCAACAAAGACATGTAAACCATAAGTAAAGCTGCTATTTTAAACACATCAGGGTGTGTTACAGATACAGTTGCATTTCAGAAAATCTGAAAAAGTTCAGTGTTTTCCACAAGTTATTTCAGAAAGTGAAAATTGTAATATATTCTAGAATCATTACATGTAAAGTACAATGTTTCAAGCATTTTTCTATTTAAAAAAAAAAAAAAAAATTCACAATATTAGAATATTTTATTTTAAGGTTTGAGTCAGTGACTGTTCAGACAGTATAAATACTGTTTATGGTCTCTTGGTCTAGTTCAGTACATGTGACCATAATCATAGGGAAGACTGCTGATTTGATAGGTGTCCAGATGATGATCATCTATACCCTCCACAAGGAGAGTAAGCCACAGAAGGTCATTGTTGAGTGCTGTGTCAAAGCATATTAATGGAAGCTTGAGAGGATTTTCAAGTAAAATCGATTCAAAACCTTGGGAGAGCTTCACAAGGAGTGGATTGAGGCTGATGTCAGTGCATCAAGAGCCACACACTGATGTCTTCAGGAAAGGAGCTACACCTGTCGCATTTCTAATATCAAATCACTCCTGAACCAGAGCCAATGTAATAAGCATGTTGCCTGGGTTAAGGAGAAGAAGAACTGGACTGTTGCTCAGTGGTGCAAAGTCCTCTTTTCAGATAAAAGTAAATTTTGCATTTCTTTTGGAAATCAACGTTCTAGAGTCTGGAGGAAGAGTGGAGAGGCACAGAATCCCGTGTTTGAAGTCCAGTCAGAAGTTGGTGGTGGTTGGTCCACTGTGTTTTATCAAGTCCAAAGTCAACACAGTGACTACCAGTAAGGTTTAGAGCACTTCATGCTTCCATCTGCTGACAAGCTTAATGGAGATGCTGATTTCCTTATCCAGTGGGACTTTTTAAAAAAAAAATTTTTATTCATTTTTATTAGTATTATTATTATTGTTATCCAGTGGGACTTAGCTCCTGCCCACAGTGCTGAAACTACTACCAAATGGTTTGCTGACCATGTTGTTACCGTGCCTGACTGGCCAGCCAACTCGTAAAGGAGCTCCAACAAAGTTTTGAGTGTATAAATGAACAGAGGTTGGACATTTTGGATTCTTGGATTGATCGTAGGAAATGTTCTAATAATTTGATCTACTGGTTTTCTGATTTTCATGAGCTATAAACTATAATCATCAAGATGTAAACAAAAAAATGTTTGAAATATTTCACTTTGTGTAATAAATGTAGAATTTTTGGAAGTTTACTTTAACTTTAACTTCTTCAATATATTCTAATTTTTGAGATGCACCTGTAAGAAATACAGCAAACACGTATTTGCTCTGTTAATCAGGTTTATCGGGAGAATAAATGTTGGTTCATCTATATCTGTTTTTTAATTGCACAAAAAACAAAACAAAACAACAAAAAAAAAAACCATTAAAAAGTTGTAAAGCATGCCTGGAAATTACAAAGACTTGCAACTGATGCAGGTGACATACAAAGACAGAAAGAATATCAAAGAAAATAATAAAAGTCATGATAAAAAGCCAAGACATAGTTGGATTTGCTATTTAAATCTAATGACTGCAGCATACATTTAGAAAGGATGCAAGACCTCTAAAAACAGTTGGAAACAAGAAATTTCAGTCAGAATCACTACAGTTTAAGAAGATCAAAAGCCAGAGCTGAAGAGAGCAGCAGAAAGACCCAAGCATAGAATAGAGCAGGCGTCAGTGACAACAGACATGACATTGATCAAAACAGAAACAGCATGAAAAGAACAAGAATAACTTATTCTTATTCGTATTCTCATACTTATTCAGAAGGAGCTGGGTTGGAGGTGGGTTGCAAAGTGGCTTACAGTGCAAAGCAACTGTATACAGGCTATAGTAACATAAAAAAGCTCCCTATATGAGATTTCTCACTCAGAGAAATAGAAGGGTATCAGCTGATTGTGACTTTGTGGCCAGATACTTGTTAATTTTCAGTTGATGTTAAGTGATGTCCAACTACTGCAATCAGTGGAAGTTTGTGATTTAAATTATGAAGGACAATCTGAATTTTGAGCAGATTTTTTTTTTTAATAATCTTAGAAATGACCCTGACAATTGTTGAAATTGCTTCCCTTATGTGAAGTCCCTAGATGAAGACAGGCAGCAGCTCTAATATAAAAACATCATGTTTTATTGCATTTAAACTGACTATCTAAAGACTTTATACTGTATATCCTCTCTGTGAATGTGATGTGATTTATGCTTTTTCTTTGCGTCTAGTTCCCATCCCCAGAGTGGGACACAGTCACCCCAGAAGCCAAAAACCTGATCAACCAGATGTTGACGATCAACCCAGCCAAAAGGATCACTGCTCAAGAGGCCCTCAAGCACCCATGGGTCTGCGTAAGTGTCCTCCTTGATAGACAGACAGAAAAAAGTTATTTGTACACATCTGGACACACTACTGGATGCCTTAAATCCACATCTAAATAAGGCAGAAAAGGTTCTTTTATCTTTTTCCTAAATATAAATCTCTATTTGTCACCCTCTTCCTCTCCCCCTCTCCCTCCTCTTCTTCTGTCTCTTCCTTTACCCAGCAACGATCTACAGTGGCATCTATGATGCACAGACAGGAGACCGTGGAGTGCCTGAAGAAATTCAATGCCAGGAGGAAACTCAAGGTCTGTTTGCATGCTCACCCTATTACAGTTCTTCCCCTTCTGCTCTAATAAGCTCTCAGCCCTTCTGCTGCTATCCTCACTCGCTTTTATTACCCCATTATTTTAGGGTTATCAAAGTGATTCAACATTGAACTAACACTGCTGTGGGTATACATTGGCATAATTGCATACATACATACGCTACAATTATTATAGT
>VUQS01056331.1:0-11367 GCA_015108495.1 Heterochromis multidens | reverse complement strand
ACTAAAGGAGGCGTAACTAAACATCTTGCACACTGAGCAGGAAAGTGCAGGTGAAGAAGCCATGCTGCTAGTGACTCAGCTACAAGCTAAGCTAAGCTAGTGAATCACCTAAAGACAAAATGAATAAACACTGAATAAAATCAGCAGGTGATTCAGCAGAGAGAGCTTTAGATAAAACACGTGAGGATTACACTATGAAATAAGTGTTTATCTACAGGTTTTAATTAAACAGGCTACAGAGATAAGCTACACAAACACCGCAGTGTTGCAACAGGAAGTGATACAATACCGCAACAGGAACAGGAAATCACTGGTTTTATGGGTAAATACATTACCCATAATGCAACTCGACTGCTGACAGTCTAGATATAGACTGGTGTCACTCTATCCATTTTCTTTCGCTTATCCATTTCAGGGTCACAGGGGGACTGAAGCCTTTCTCAGCTGCCATAGGATGAGAGGACACCATGAACAGGTCACCACTTTGTCACAATGCTAACAGAGAGACAACCATTCACACCTATGGCCAATTTAGAATCACCAATTAACCTAACCCCACTAACTGCATGTCTTTGGACTGTGGGAGGAAGCTGGAGTACCTGGAGAGAACCCATGCAGATATGGTGAGAACATGCAAACTCCACACAGAAAGGCTCTGATCAGATGGTGTACTTGAACCCAGGACCTTCTTGCTATGAAGCAATAGTACAAACCACCTTGCCATCGTGCTGGAAGCTGATGTGGCTGCTGATGAGCAGCAGCTACAGAGGCCTAGTAAACTTATTCTGACTTTAAACCACAAGATTTTTTGTCACAAATTTTATTCCATAAATGTAAGTCTGTAGACAGGGCCATCACTAGAGGCACAAACTTCACATAGCTCAAGTGGCCTTCTTTCCATCATCTTAAAACCTTCAATGCAGTCAGGTTCACAGGGGAAATAAGGAAATCAGAAATGTGCAGGCACTGTTCCCCTCAACTTTATCCACCTCATAGTGGGGGGTCTCCATCCACTCCCAAGTGGGACATACAATCTCTCCAGCAGGTCCTGGGCCAACCTGGGGATCGCTTCTTAGTTGACTTTGCAGGGTTGACCTCCAACAGAAAGTGCCTTGGGGACATCGTCATGCTCATCAGGTTCTGAACAACCTCAGCTGGCTCTTCTCATGCAAAGGAGTACAGCAAGTTCCACCTATCACAGAGACAGCTCCCTGTGGAGACGCTAGAGACTTTATACTTTTTCACCTGTTATGCAGTTATACTCACAGACAGACAAAAAAAATATAATAATAATTTAAAAGCAGTGGAGATTTTGACAGGGAAGAAGATATTTCCGGAAGCACTCTGCTGATTTTTATGCTTATTTTTTTATAGGCAAAATGTCCATTACTTAGTTATTAGCATACTTTAAGATTCATCCTCTTGGAATGACTCTTAGAATGCAACAATACATCCACGATGATTGTTTGAACATTTGCATGTTAAGAAGTTATGAAATGACATTTTAATAATAAAACTTAAAAACATGTAGCCTCACTCTACTATTAAACCTTACAGTTTATGCAGAAGCAGTGTGTCTTTCTATGTTGTCAATGCAACTGTGCAAAGTCCTGTACTGCAAACGTAAAAGACTAGAAGAGTGAGCACCTTACTCTTTTACATGCTGATCTGTCCATACTGGCAAGCATTGACTGAAAAACACACTTTTCCTCTTTTTGTCACTAGCTGAAGGTGGAGGACTATTCAGGAAAACGAAACGTACAGTAGTGATTGTGGTCTTCTTACTACACTAAATAGCGGTAGCTTATAAGAACTGAACTGGACAACTATCCAAAGTAGCTAATGGTGTTTGTCCAGCTCAAGGAGTTATTCTCTGAGATTTGAAAGCCTGGGAGAATGGGCTGCTGGTGGTCAAAATGCATTTATTAATGATTTCTTGATAATAACATTAGTGCTGGTTTAGGTGCTAGTCCACACCAGCCAATGGCTCAGCTGATACCTTTCCACATAAGGTTATTTGGTGAATCTCACATATAGCAGACTACCCAGACATGGCTTAAGTCTAGTCCCAGACTAAAAGAAAAGTTCACTGTAAATTTCCACTGAATAAAGTTTTTGGGCGAGGACTAGGTTTGCCTTATGTCTGGGAAACTGCTTTAGCCTGTCTACATTTGCTCTGCAACTGTAAGCCTCTTTGCAACCCACCACTGCTCCAAACCCCTTTTGAGTGACTGAACATCCTCATTAAGTGAGCTTTTGTTGTTGGTGGTTACATTCTTATTTCCATTCCACAGAGAGAGGGGATGGCAAACAGTTAAAGAGACTCACAAGGAGATGGCTACACTGAAGATATTTATCACAAAACAAAGACGTTTTGAAAGTGGGAAAAAAAATGATATTCATACACTAAAGTTGCAAGGCAGTTGAATACAAGAGAAACATGTAAAAAGCACAAATATACACAAGAACAACAATATGAAGCCCACCCAGAACACTGGGTCTTTGCTTCATAGATGTGGGTTTTCATTCCTGGTGCCCAGAAGTCTCCCTTTCTCATCTCTTCCTCAGTGTATATCGTGCAGAAGAAACTGTTATTTTCCTGTACGCATTAAAATTTAGGTGCTTACAATGTGTTTTCATAGCTCTTTGATTCCTGGGACGTCAAACATGCTCACATGGTTTTGTTGGCTCTGCAGACTAAATCACTGCTGCTGGGGTTTGAGCACCAACTCCATCAAACAACACAGCCTGAAGAGGAAAAAAAAAAGGTTTTGACTGCTGCTTTTGATCAAACATATCTCACACTTCAACTTGACAAACCACTGTTAAAAAAACCATACATACTTCTGACTGTTTTGAATGTGGGTAGTGCTGCACTCAAATGCACTTTCAAAACACATCTTAAGTTCACTGTTTTCTTTCTCTCAGCATATATTGTCCAGACTACTGATGTATTTTTACTTGTCATTAACACTGTTATTTTGTTAGACATATTCAAGCCAGTTTTTTGCCTCTCCCTTTTTTATGTCTCATTTGTCTTTTCCCTTTCTTTCTGTTTCTGTGTCTTCCTCTTTTACTGCATCTCTTCGTTTCCCTCCTTTTCTCTTTTCCTCCCCTCCTTGCTGTTTCTTCTCCATTTCTCCCACATTATCTCACCTCTATAATTGCGCAGTATCTTGGGGCCATGGGAGCGTCTGGCTGTTGTTTCCAGTTTCTGCTCTCTAATTATCTCCCCTGAAGACCCGAGAAGTCAGCCACCTAAATGACAAGCACTTGCAGAAACAAACATACACAAAGCACCAATTTTAATTTGTTTGGAAAAGTGTGCCTTGTACATTGTTAACATTCTTACACCGAAAATCTAAAGTTTTAAATTCACAAAGTTTTGTGGGCACAAACTGCTGTGAATGAGGGTCCCAGTTTACAGTCTGGATGGGGGGCCACATTGTCTAATCAAACATTGTGTTATTTCAGAGTCACAAAGCTCAAGCTCAGCCAAAATCTTAGCCGATCAGTTGATCTCAATGCCAGTGCACATCATCTGATGACTCAGACTCTTTGATGCATCTAATTGGCAAACCTAATATACAGCACACTATTTATGCTGCTTTAACCGGCCTATATATGCTGCACACTAAAAACTGCTTTGTAACCTACTTTCGAACCTTGTCTGATATATTCAGTGCCATATCTGTAGTCAATGATGCCTGCTCTGCTCTGTGATGGGGCTCCCTGCCTTACACTTGTATATACATGTATGTAATGTGTGCACATTGAAGACAGATGAGATCCATGAACATAAAAATACTGCCAAATCTGAATGACAGCAGATGGAAATAACAATGTTCTTTTGACCTTTTGACTATAGTGGTCCTGACTGAAATTTTAATGTACAAAAAAAAAAAGAAAAATCACACTATAGCAAAAAAAACCAAAACAGTCAAAAATTCTGAATAAATCTGCCAAGCTTACTGACAGTTTGTATCTTAAAATCTGTAAATGTCAGTTTGTGCTTTAAGGAGGAGCTGATGAACAGATTTATAGCTTATCTGGCTTTGATGCAGGATAAACTTGGTTTTTCATTAATTAATTTCACACTTTTCAATCACAGTAATCATCATTTGACCAATCTCTTTAAACAAATATCTGCATATGAATGTGTAGTAATCTACAGGGCATGTTGCTGTTCGTGGCAGTGATGGGCTTCCCAAAGATGACGATTCATCATATGCCGTCATCCTCCACTCTGATACTCAGACACCAGTAGATTACCAGCTCTGCAATTACACCATGAAGCCATCTTCTCCAATAGATGCAGAAAATGAGAATGAGAATGATAACCCATCATGTCTCTCGCAGACATGATTATGAACCAAGGTCAGATTGGCTAACAAGCAGTACTTAAAGTCCATCAAGCAGGGGGCTAATCAAGCAGGGGATGTAAACAACTGCTTCAATGACTAAAAACTGTAAAACAGGCAAGTCAGTGTTACTGAGTTCTGGCAACATCATGTGCGGCAATAACTTCTACACAAATCCCCTCCCCTACTGACAGCAGAGGGGATTTGGTGCTCCATCCACTCACTGGAGTGTCTTACATAAAGGATTACAAATACAATTGATTAAGGGCGGTGACCTTTTATCAGTGAAGTGAATGAAAAACAGAGAAGTCACTGTTTGTTCCTGGCACAGTACAAATGATGAACAACAGGAAGGACTTCAGGAAGAGCTCACTGCACAACTCAGTGGTGTTTCTTTAGATGGCAGGCTGCTGGAGACTACCAGTTAGGACTACTTCCCTGTATCCACAAACAACAGGTTAGGAATAATGTGGATCTGTATCTGCCAGTAACACATAGGCCAAAAATGCCCAAACATTTACAGTGAAAACAGGCCAAATAATTAAAACTTAAAGCCCAAAGCTCTGAAACCTTTCTGGACAGATGTATGATTTAACATGAGTAACATATCAGCTATGTATAATCACAGTTTCTGCTTTACCAAAAAACCTCTTTTTTTTCACTCTGAAATTATTATTATTATTCATTTAAACTCTGAAAACGTACAGTTATGTTTAATAATTGCCAGAAAAGCTGATGTAACCATGGAAAAGAGTGCAAAAGCACGTAGTCGTTCACAGCCAAAGCAACAAAATAGATCTCAGTGGACTGAACCCAAGCTTATATTTTCCTAAACCTACACATGTTTTACTTGTGGTTTATTTGATAAAACCACAGTCAGTTTTGTAAGTTACTTTGCCAAGTGCAAGGTGCATGAATATGCACAGGCTGGGTAAAATGCATTCATGTGGTTAGCTACACTAACATCAGTAAAATCCATAATGTGTGTGTGTGTGTGTACATAGACTAAGTCATTGTTAAGTTTGAATGCTATTTGAGTACTTATAATTTCATATCACTATGTAGTACGTAGAGGGAAGCCCAAAAATTACCCTAAATTTGTGTTCAGAAATTTAATGAAACACATTATATTTTCCAAAGTTTGGCCTGCTATGCTTTAGCTCTGCACTTAACACGTAGACATCAAATTAATATACACCTCAACGTTTTAGTTTTTATGATGAAAACACTCACTTCTTCTATAGCTTTACTGTCAAACCAGTGATGAATGTCTTCTGACTTGGCTGCGGAGGACCACATAGTATATTTCAGGGCCTCCCGTAGCAGCCAGTGGATATCCAGGCCAAGACTTCTTGTTCCATGTGCCTGTCTATTGTTTATGAATGCAAACAGATTTTAAAATCTAAACTGTTGTCAGGCGAGAGATTGAAGATTAAGGTTGTTGCCAATTAGTTTCTTCTTTTGGTTTTTATAGGGACTGTTTATCTGCATGCAACAAAGTCTGTTCAAACATAATTGGTCAATAGACTACGAATAAAGTCCAAATGAAAACTAAAAAGCTTTCGGTGCCATCTTGTCCCTTGCCTGAAGATTTTTCATGTTTAATTATCTGTTTGAAGAGATTGTGGCTGTACAGACTACAAGCCGAATCATTCAACTTCCCACAGTGCTCATTATATGAAACACCGCCCGTATCCGTTCTTTCTTTCATGGTGGTGGAGCATTCACTTCCTCTGCACAGAGCTTGCTATTTGCATTTCAGGACCCCATGCTCATTTAATACATTTTCACGAGATCTGGTGGAGCTGTTTTGGGGAAACCCAACCAAAAAAATCTTTGTGGTGCACAGCAAATGATCTGGCTCACAGATGTTTGGATTGTCCTCATTAATCTCTTCATGAAGCTGGTTTACTGTCACCACCTCTCTTTGGTTAAACTTACAGAAAGACAGCGAGACAGCTTCCTCTAAACCCAACCCAAAAAGGAGAGATATGAAGACAGAGAAAAACATGGGGCCACCTTTTGTGGTTCTGTCCTTTTCCTGTTCAGTGTACAGTATTTTGATCCAAGTGACCTCAGAATCGACTGCAGGCAACTCCTCAGCAATTCGGTCCAAAACAAATACACAGAAAATATTATCTGCCAGTAGTAGGGAAGCTGAAAACAGTACACATTTGGGATTAAAGTAATAGATGGAGGACAGTAATATTATACACATTTTATTTACCTTAGTGTCTTCTTTCAGTTTCTCCTGCTACAGTTAAATAAGCAAATGCAGAACTCCCACATTTACACCTGGATGCTGGTGAGCACAGCCACAGTCTTCCAGTGTCAGGGTTCATGAAATACGAAACTGTCTATAGACGGCCAAAGTTTGAAGTCTTCTTCAAGCAAGAATCCTTCCCACAACTGTCCTTCTGAAAAAGATAAATGTGTTCATGGAGTTTGTTCAAAAGCAAAGCAATATAACATATTTTAACACAGTTGAACAATTCATTTGTTGTAAACAAAGAAGACCTTCAGGGAAAAGTGTTTATCAAAGCCACTGAACACAGACTTATGGAACAACATTGCATTGTTTTTGTTGGACATCTGGAAGTCAGACACATGAAATGCTATCAAGTAATCCCTGCAACAGACTGGCGACCTCTCCAGGGTGTACCCCGGCTCTCGCCCTATGGTAGCTGGGATAGGCTCCAGCCCCCCCATGGCCCTGCACTGGAAAAGTGGAAGAGGATGGATGGATGGATGGATGGATGGATAGTCATTTGTGTTTTTATAGATTTCAACATGAACTTTGAGCATTTCTTACATTTGGAGAAGGATTTTAAATTGTTTCCATCCAACTAAACTACATTCTGAATTATGTTTCACAAAAAAAAAAGCTCACAGTTAAAAAGATGGATGATGTCTGCTTAGGTGGTGAATGATATTATAAGCTTCTCATTGAGTAGGCTAGAGTTCAGTTCTAGTGTGAAATCACTACTTTTTCCATGTTGTTTTTTTACCTTTCACTTTTTTTGTGTGTCACTCACTGTTTGGTTAGGTTAAGGCAGTAAGACAAAAAGGTTATGTTTCACAAAATATTATTGTTTGGATCACAACTTTTACCAAGCTAAAATCTTTTTTGGGTCTAGAGGATGATGTATATCCATATAGAATACATATAATTATGTTTTGAAAAGAAAGAACAGTAGGAAAGATATGCTGATTACTAACTTATTTTGTAAGGTTTGTAAGCAAGAAGGTAGGGTTCCCTCAAAACATATTTGCTAAAACAAACATGGCAAGAAGGCCCAAAAAATCTTTACTGTCTTTCTTCTTTGCGTCCTTCTTTTGACTAAATTAAGCAAATCCTTTCCCTTTCTTTATTGAGTGTAACAATGTCAGCGTACTATAATTTTGTAATCTTTATTTAGCCAGGAAGTGAAACTCCCATAGTGTAGTAGTTTACAGATTTGTCTAACATGTGAAAGATCCCCTGTTTGACTGTGATGGTCTGGCCTTGTCAGTATTAGTTGGTGGTCCTAATTAACAGCTTTTCCCATCTAATCAAGGAAATGACTTCACCATATAAGTTGGTCTCCTTCCAAGCTGGCTCTCTCTCCTCCTGGAAGGTTTAGTTTGTTGTGTTGTAGTCATTCCTAATTTAAGTCACATGCTGGTTAAAGGTTAGCACCTAGTTCTCTTTTGTTTTGCTTTTTTTTTCTAGATTATGATTAATAAATGGGCTTGGTGAAAACTGTTGCTGTGTGGATCTCCCTTCTTGGTTATGTCCTGAATGAGTCGGGCATTATGTGAGACAAGAGGGAGACACAAGTCCCTTGGGGGTTGTGTCAGGGAGGGCTTCCAACATAATAATCTGCTAAATCAAATATGCAGAGCCACCTGCTATAGCGCTACCTGGTAAATAAGGGATCAGCTGAAAGAAGCCTTTTAGAGTATCCTGGGCTGACATGGGTAGCATAAGCTGAGTGAACTGAAGCTCCCGAAGGTAACCTGCACATGCATGGGGAGAACATGCAAACCTCCACAAAGAAGGGCCTTGCCCAGGTTTGGATCCAGTTGTTGTCTTGCTAACAACTTAGCCATTCTTGTTTGGTTACTACTCTGCAGACTCTGCAGATTTCATCACACTTCCTTCTGGGTAAAATGAAGCTAATGTGGAAGTACCTTAAACTCTGTGTGTTATTATGAGGTATGAAAATGACCCTACTGCTCACTATATCTAAAACCTTAATAATCACTTTCCTCATAAGTTTATAGTCTCAGTTGCTATTGAGTATTATTGAATACAACATGATGTTCATTTTGTAAATGACTGTCCCATGTAAACTAAAATAAATGATAAAGCAGGGTGTGTTTTAAGTCAGGCTGCCCCTGTGATTGACAAGTAGCAATGTAGAGCATGAAGTGTTGTTTCGCTCTGGTTTTAAAAAAAGTTAAAATGGTGAAGGCCAAAGTCGAGAATTCACCGTACCTCTTGCTTAATTTATAACCTCAGTGAACATTTTCCCTTTGTGTTTAGGAATTCAATTGATAGCTTCAAGTCATCTTGTCTACATCTGTCTCTTTAATAGTCTATGGAATTTGTGCATCATTCGCTAAGTGGGCACTGACTAACAGACTGTCACTATGTCTGCAACTGGAACAATTTTTAATGTTTTTGTGTGAAAGTTTAAATAATAATTTCAGCTACAGCTGAATTCCCCAAATCCTCTTTTCCTCTTGAACGAATGAAATAATTTAAATTTTACTTTGGTTTCCAGCAGCAGGACAATGCAAAACTGGGTGCAAACAAGTATTTACCTTCAGATCTTTGGCAAATATACAAGTTATTTTTCAAACATTAGTTTCTGTGGTTTGATTTAACTACTTAAGAGTTCAATTACAGTCTCTCAGTTTTAATTCAGTCTATCTGAGCTGGTTTTACTCCACAGTTAGCGGTGGGGCAATAATTCATTTATGATGTAGCAATATTTCAGAAGTGGCAGGATAATAGCCATACATTTATACATGTGTTGCCCCACACAGACACAGATAAAGATGTGTGTGCATAAAAAAAGCAAACTGGGCTGTTCCACACATGTGGAGTACTCTGCAAGGAGATCCCAGGGAGATGAGCATCAGAATACAGGTTACACAAAGAAAAGAATAAGCAAGGAGATGGAAGAGAGCAGTGAGAGACACAGCAAGCATGAGAGCACGACACGGGTGAACCATAGGAGGAGGAGGCTGTGATTAATGACATTCAAGCTGTGAAGGTGTCTCAGTGCAGAGCCAGCCTCCCCACTATATCCTCCTCCTCCTCCTCTCACAGTTCACTTCTCTCCATCTGTTTTGATACAGCTCAACACAATTCGTCACATTATCCTCCCTCCGTCTGGAAACCGCAGCAGCCTCAGGATACAGCTCAACACTCCACTTTAGTTCAGCACTGCACCTGGGTGGCAGCTGTTTGCAGCGCATTATCTTACTGGCTCAACTGGACATTTTGATACAAACCCTAGGAGCACTTTCTTCTTCTTAGGTGCTTACTGGAAACATTTAAACACTTAGGTGTTTGATTCAGCAGGAGCCTCTGCTTTGCTTCTTTGGGCTCTTCTTTGCAGTCATTTTATGACTGGGAAAAGGGAGCTGCTGTGAGGAACTTTATATAGAGCTGAGGTGCTTTTGTTCGTTTGATTTCTCACCTGGATGCTGAAAAGATCAGCAGGATGGACTTCACCTACGTTTGGCTCCTCTTCACAGCTCTTCTCTTGATTCAGCAATGTGAAGGTAAACCCATCTTTAATATCTGTCCAGTTAGAGTTCACATGGGAAGAGATGTTTGTTACTGGACGGGTGAGGTGCCTTTTTGGATATAAGGTAATAAAGTTCTGTTAAGATGGTATAATTTAAAATATACAATTCCTCTGTGGTCTGCTATTAAGGAGCATACATTATCATTTTAAAAAAACTGTTTCTAAACTGATTTCTGTAATTTACTGAGGAAATGAAGGTATATCACGTTCGTTAACATGTAAGTATTTTTACAGATGCTGTAAAAATCTTTTATAGCATCTGTGTTTTAAAGTGTAATTAATTTTCATTACACTTTCGGGACTCAATTTTATTTTATTACCTAGTAAGTTAATAAACAGGTTTGTGGACTACCATCGTAGTTCGAAAATTTGGAGCCCTGAAATTGATGAAAGGTAGAACAAGGTTATCAAATAAAAAAAAAAATAAAACTAAAAAATGTAAAAATCAAAATTGGTTTTTATTTTAAATTTATCAGCACAATACTTTTCCTGTAATCTTCCTTTAACACACTGTTTATTTCCTGCACTGTCACAGTTTCTGCTTATAACAGGTGTGTATATTTCAAATAAAAAAATCGATTGATATATGAACAGCCTATGTGATGACAATAAATGATTAATTACTAATGAGTTTTTTGTAAGTTTTACAACACTTTTTTATGAATAAAAAAATCCATAACACTACACATTATTTAAAAAAAAAAAAAGCACTGCAGCCTTAATGTTTTCATATATATTTTGACTGAAAATAGTAATGACATCAGGACTGTGTGATTGTATAACGAGACGTAGATGCTTCATTAGAAAATCTTAATGCTACCATCTAATTAATAACAACTCATTTTCTGTATGACTGTATCAGTTTCTCACATTATTATGAAGAAATTTTGGCCCAGTCTTCTTTACAGCGTTGCATCAGTTCTTTGAGGACTGTAGGCATTCATTTATGCACAGCTCTCTTCATGTCCTGCGACACCTTGATTCATTTCTTTTTCAGTCATTCTGTTGTAGATTTGCTGCTGTGCTTTGAATCATTGTACTGTTGCATGACCCAGTTTGGGCCAAGCTTTAGCTGTCGGACAGATGGCCTCACATTTGACTCTAGAATACTTTGGTATACAGAGGAGTCAACTCAAGGACTGCAAGGTGCTCAGATCCTGTGGCTGCAAAACAAACCCAAATCATCAGCCCTCCACCACCGT
>VUQS01056330.1:22287-36123 GCA_015108495.1 Heterochromis multidens | reverse complement strand
ATGTGCCACTGGTTTTGTTTTTGTTTGTTGTTTTCTCTCCGGAGCGCTCCATGAGGACAGCTGTGTTCTCCGCCCCTTTGGAGTGGAGTTAGGAGTCCTCTTCTCCTCCCTTCTAGAACCACCTGCAGCTCATCAAGCAGAGTTTAAGAGGCCTGCGTCGCCACCCAGACCTCACCAGATTATCAGCTCACTCAGTGTGGTAACTCAGGCCGTCTTAGCTAGCGTTTCCTGCTTTGTTTTGACTTTGCCTAACTCTACCCTTCGTGTTTCTAGTATGAGTCCCATCTACTCACGACCTGCTCTCGCCACCGCACGCCAAATATCCAGTGGATGCGGATCACTCTAAAAGACTCCCTCTCGGACCCGGACTTCATCTCTCAGCTGTCGCCACAGGATCTCTCTGGATATCTGCCTCCTCACCTGCCTGCTCACCCTCCGCCAGCCTGACAAACCCTCTCCAGCTCAGACCAGTGGCCCTCCCCTCTCCCCGACTCCCGACTGTTTTAGGATTCAAGTAGGTTTTGCCCATCCACATTCTTTCCCCGCAACAGTACGTAGTATTGGTGAAACCCTGCCCCTGTTTAACTTTGCTTCCTCTCTCTCCCCTAGATCCGCTTGATTCTCCCGGCCTCCTCCCTTTCCCCCGCTACGACCCAAGCTCCGTCTTTCACCCCCGTTAATGGTTATTTGTGTCACGTGTCTGTTCTAATAAACTTTGTTAATCATTGATTTCGCTGTCTCGTCTGGGTTAGCGCTTGAATCCACTCATATCACCTCTCAAATCATAACAGTCACCTATTACAAATGGGAACTTGATTCTGGAAATGCGCTTTAGAACCCCATTAGAGCACACGACAACCCTCATTGTCTGCGCATCTTACGACTCTGTATTGGAAATAAACTCCAACCGTCAAGTGTTGGTAGACTATTACTAATAAGGCTTCACAAAATAATGAACAATCATCAGCTGGAAAGCCTTGTTAGCCATCAGTCTTATGTTTTTCCTGTGACGTTTAAGCTTTTTATACTGACAATCTGTAAGAGGGATGTTGCTTTTTAAAAGAAACACCCTTCTAATCACCCTTCTCTCTTCTTGTGACGTCTCGGTTAGCTGTGGACCAATGATTTCAGTAAGGCGTAGTTTCTCTTTACACGAGCAGGCATGCTATTATTTTTTCCTTGGCAAACAGACACAATGTAGCTGTTCAGGCAGTATCCCTGCTCTATATTTTTGGAATATAATGCACACGTTTAGACATTTCTTGTAAATCTCACAGTTGCTGACTACCCTGTCAGACCTCTGTAATGCTTTTTTATGATTTTCTAAGCAGGTAGAGGAGCGACAGGTCCTGTTACAATCAGGACAGATGACTGGCTGCACAACATCCTGACTACAAGAAGGCTGCCAGCAAACAGAGCATCTACCTGGACAATAATGTCCTGTCACATTTTCGTAGCCGGTATAACAAGAGTCACATACAAAAAGATTTTTAATAGCATAATAATGGTTTTCGAATAGAAATAAAAAGAGGGTTTTTCACATTTCTCTGTAGTGGTCTTGAACTTACACAGTCTGCGATTTTCCTCGCGGTGGTAAAAGAAAACAATTTTACATTTCAAAACCCATTCAAATTTATGAATTTCATTTAAGCCGACAGGCATCTGATCATCTAAACCGACCCTATGCTGGATTTCTCTGCCTAATGTTTCTACCTCATTGTCGTTGAAGTCTGGGTGCAAGAGGTGGGCCAGATTAATAGCAAAACACAGGTGATTGTCAGGATCATGTACAATGTACAGAAATCGCCTTTTCTTATGGATTACTTTGCTGTTCAGTATTTTTCACAGCAGACGTTTACCGCTCCCTGCAGGTGCTCTGACAATCTGAGCTATAACCTGAAATGCCCCATCACACATTACACACTCCAGTTTGACTGAATGGCTCTGAGGAAAAGATTTTCAAATTAAAATAAATCATTATTATCTCTTAAAATTGCAGAGACATTATTCTGTAGCTGTTGACCTCTCAATTCTAGTTGCATTATGTCGCCTGGGCGGGTGTGAGCAAAGATCATATCTGATATCTCATTCGCTGATCTCATCACACCCTGATAATACTCTGCATAGTTATTTAATTCATTTCTCGAGACTAAAGTAGGATGTGATGAATTACAACAGTTACCGTCCTCTGCATTTCCACCTCGCTGTTGTATTGTATCATCGGCTTACAGATTTCCTGCACACTTTGAAGTTGATGCTACACAGCTGTCCTGCTCTGAGACATTATTATTATTGTTATCTAAATGTTCTACAGATGTTGTACAGATATTTTTTAGGCTAAAAGTGTCTGAGGATGAGTTTTGACGGCTTTGGGTTTCAGAATTTTGATTCAGTCTGCGTATTTCATCTGGCAATTCCTCTGGTATTTGGATCTCATTATCATCTAAACGGCCTAATTCAGCAAGGGCCAGATTAATGGCACAGAGAGGGTCATTAGGGTTGTTGACATTGTTTTGTGAAGTGGGACTTTCAAACTCATCACCGTTAGACCAGTTTGATTCTGAGTTGTGGAAGGTTACACGGTTTTCAGGTTTGCTATCGCTAATATTACCTTCTAAACAAGCAAATTCAGCAAGGGCCACATTAATGGCATCTAAAGGATCATTGAGGTTGTTGACATTATTCTGGCTTTCAAATTCATCACCGTCAGCGTGATTTGACTAAATGGCCTAATTCAGCAAGAGCCGTCGAAAATGCCGTCGAAAGGATATACAGCATTGATACGCTCCTCATGCTTTCACACTTTAAAAAACAAAAATGTCCAGAAGTCTAAACTTTTTAAAAAATACCCACAAACATTTATTATTATTTCATCATTGACAATATCTCCATCAACAAGCCCATAGTTCTACATAAATTAATATACTGCCTTCTCTTCTTTTTATCGACCCCTTTGTTCTTCTTCTTATCGCCCCCTCTGTCCTTCTTCCGCTTCGTCTTTTTCTCCTTTATAAGCACTGAATGTCTGCCGCGTTTATGTCTCCCCTCTAAAAAAAAAAAAAAAAAAAAAAAAAAAAAATAAAAAAAAAAAAAAAAAAAAAAAAAAAAAAAAAAAAAAAAAAAAAAGGACACATTAACTACCCAGTACCATAAAACAATAAAAAGAAAACCCCTTTTCTTCCAGGAGAACAATGATACATGAGAAAACGTTTTATAAATTTACCGCCTTCCTCTGTTGGCTTTTCCTCCTCTTCCTCGTCCTCTCTCACCACCTCCACGCCCTCTATCCCTATCATTGCCACGACCACGTCCTCCTTTCTGATTTCGTCTTGAAAGCTGAGGTCTGAGGTCACTGGAGATGCTGCTGTCTGACTGTGAGTCAGAATCACTGGCAGGAAAGAAACAGAAGACGTTTGGACAGGATGCACACAAGAAGTCTACAATAACCAAAGAAAAGAGGGGAAATTGTTTCATACCTGCGTCTGTGCCTTTGGTTGCTGCGGTCCCTGTGTCGGCTGTGTGAAGGAGATGGTGAGCGGGAGGAGGAATCAGATGAACTAGAAGATGGACTCCTTTGAGAAAAGATATTCCTGTAGTTGCCCAATCTGTGTCCAATACCTCTGCCTCTTGAAGCTCCAGCCACTGTACTTCCACCACGACTAACTGAGGTATCTGTTGTCCTCTGAGGTCCAACACTTTCCCAACGAGACTGCTTAACCTTTAACCTACAAAAGGAGGAAAAGAAAATCAAAGACAAATACAGTTTCAACGTACAATACAAAATACCAGAACTCCAATACCTAAAGTCGGTAAATACAACCCACTACTAAACTCACTCTGGTAATGGCTCACGAGTCCAATCAATGGTGTAAGCAGAGCCATCTTTTAACCGGTCCTGCAGAACTTCTTTCAGCACCTTCTCTGTACGATCTTTGTCTTCCTCTGTCTCACAAGCTGTGAAACAACGCTGCACGTATTCCTTCATGGCTTGCGGCCAGTCCTGTGGTCTGGAGAGAAAGTATTTACATTTAAAGTCATTATGTCATTCACAGATCAAGAATTACTGTAGACAGAGCAGTTTTCTCACCGTGTCTGAGGACCTCCAGGTGCAGCACTGGCAGTAGCGGGAGATGAAGGTGCCGGATTCAACCCTGAGGGCTGCTCGCCTGGAGGGAAAGCCTGATTGGAAACTGGGGACACCTGATAGGGCCTCTTGGAAATATTGAATTTTACAGCAGTTGTCCCGGGTGCTTCTATAAAATTTAAAAAACACTGAATTAGGTTTTGAAACTCACTCTGATAATGGCTATCAAAATGTAAAAGAACTATTTTTTAATTTGGATTAATATTGCTAGCCTGAGCCCCAAAAACACAGATTTCTGCTTTCTGTCCACTCGTCCTCTTAAACCTATAGCAGCATTAATGGCCTAATATGGTTTTAACATGGTTGAATATGGTGCATGTAAACACTGCACTTGACTACAATGAAAGGACCAGAATAGAATTAAAGTGAAAGCAGCAACACCTCCATTAAACTACAGTAACTCAACCAAGTTATTACAAATACAAGGTTCCTAGCAAGAGAATAAACCTTACGTTTCATGCGATGCCAGAGTTGCTGTCCTTGTTTCTGGTTTTTGTTCTTGTTGGCTTCTCCTCTGCCCAGCCCAGGTGTATACTGAGCGGGCTGCTGTTGTTGCTGGGAATTATTCTGAGAGGCCTGATAAGTGTTCTGAGCCTGGAAGTTTTGGCCATAGATGGGCCTTCCCTGGGAATGATTGTAGACTTGCATTTGGTTGGGGTCTCCAGGTGGATACGTCATACTGTTGTTGGTATTGTAAGAAGTTTGTGATGGGGGAGGGGGGTACTGGGAGTTGGGTGGAGGGGGTGGAGGAGGAGGGGGGTTTTCTGAGGTGGTTGGGCTCTGGGGTGGCTGAGGAGTGGCAGGGGGAGGTGGTTGAGGTTGGGAGGTGTAGCTGGGGGACTGGTCTTCCATTCCAGGCACTGGGGGAGGCTTTGAAAAGAAAGAAGAAGCTGTTTCAGCAGTACAACAAAAAATGAAACCTTCCAAAACGAAAGAAGCTACAGATATGCAGTACCTGGACAATAAACGCATTACTTTGAACAACAATCTAACCATTATACTACATCTTCAGAGGTTTAAAAACTACTGGCGGCCTCCTAGTAGATGCACCCATGGTATTAATTTGAAAATCCTAGGTGACTTCCTTTTTGAGCTATCGCATTCACAAAGTTGGGTGTCAATGCTGCCTGCCCGCCCGGTAGGGTGACGACAATACCTTTACCCCATCAGCCATAAAAGGCTGAGGGGTTAAAAGTCAATGATCATATCCTGTTTCAGAAGTCACTTTGATAGATGCTTACTGTTTCAGCTTTCTTAATCCCAGACAAGTATCATGAATTATATCAATACAATTATGATGTCTACAGATAAATGTTACGCCTTACTAAGAAAATTCATTTTGTGTACCTGTCCATTAGAGGTAGGAGTTCCTGGGTAAGGCCCCGGGGGTACACCATACTGATTTGGAGGATAAGCACCACCATACTGGAAATTCAGAGAAAGACATTTTGTTATTTTTGTCACTTTAAATTCAGTTTTTGTAAAAAGTGTAACTGTACAAAACTTCTCCCAGTTGAAAGCAGCAGTGCTCATATCTTTACTTACTGGACCCATGGGGTAGTAATAGTTATAGGGGTATGTATATCCAGGATAGTGCTGCTGAGTTTGCTGGTACCACGGATAGTACTGCTGCTGCTGCTGCTGCATGGCAGCAGAGTCAGTTACTGCTGGCTGGAATTGGCCGGCCTGAAATAACACACGCAAAAATAGCTTAAGAGAAAACATCCTCCAACATGGACAGAAATTCTAATGTGGTAAGAACTACACCTTTGTGAAACCAACAAAAACAAACAGTTCATATCTTGATACTTTACAAATTATATTCCTGGGGCCTGTATTATGAGAAAGGTTCAACATACATAAAGACATCTTTTTGTTCTCTAGTTTTAAATAACCACATTAAGCAGTAGGATTGGGCTACTGGATGAATATACTGGCCATTACTGTTTTTTGGGGGGCAATTTCTGTTATTTAATTTTGGTAGTTTAATGGTCTGCCTCTTTGAGAATTCACTTCTGTAAATAATTAACCTGTGAAGAGCAATAAAAGAATGTACTAACAGGAACTGGCAGCTGGAGTTGGGCCAGCTATTATTTTTAGTTGCTGCAGCCAAGTCCCAGAAGGAAAGCTGTAAAAATCTGCAGCTAACAATATCACTGACATATCATTAAGAACAGGTAGGTCAGACTAGAACTACAGTTTTGTATTTGCTTAGATCAGGGGTGTCAAACATGTGGCCCCAGGGGCCAGAGCAATGGTTTTGCTATGTATGGAAAATTAAACGTATTTCTAGATCTTGGAAAAAAAAGTGCACATTATAAAGAGTAAAATAATAGTTTTGTTACATGTCATGGTTTTGTGCTGCTGTAGATCTACTGTGATTTTACTTTTTTACATTTACTTGAAAAAAATAAGTTAATATGCAATTGCTTTTACTGGTTTGACCCACTTGAGATCAAAGTGGGCTGTATGAGACCCATTAACTAAAGTGAGTTTGACACTCCTGGCTTATATTGCATTCTTCATTAGTCTGATTCTTTCATCTGCAACCCTGGCAGTTATAAACCTTTTGGGCCAGTAGAGGAAACAAATATAAAAACATAACTTCTGATTAGGTCACAAGTACAAGGCTTTACTGCTTTCATAAATCTTTGTTTAAAAATTACATTTACAGAGATTTATAGGATAATGATGAATCCCTCTGCTTAGCTTCGCTGGGAAAGCCACAGATTTCAAGCCTCGTTCATGGCCACTGCACTTTGTGTTGCACATGCAAACCGATGTCATCACAGCCCTGTAACCATTTATACTGGCAGTTGAGGCAATTCTCCTAAACAATAGGTGTTACAACACATGGGGAAAAAAACAAAAAACAAAACAGTGATAGTGCTGATATAGAATTAAAATATATAAAAACAAAAAACAAGAGATTTTTCCAAATTTTTCTTCAGAGGGGTGCACGACAAGTTGAAAACAAAACCAAAGCATGGTACACACCAGCAGTTGTGATGTCACTTCTAACGCACGCTACAGTTCACAAGGATGACAACAGCGAGCATAAACCAAGTGTTGAGACTGCCTCTAAGCGATTCGCTCAGCCCACATCGCTTTGTTGCTGATGGTTGGGTGATGCCACCCTGTCATCTGTCAATCAAAGGCATCTTTGTTCTCACTGGTCTCACTAGTCACTTTACTCTCTTGTACTGACTATGAGAACCCCCGGACCCCCTCGGGCCAAATGGAAACGTGTATGCAGGCAGACATTTGCGGGACCATATATCCCGTTTACACCATTGAAACCCTGAACACCCTGAGTTAGACCTGAAGTATCCTTGCTAACCACCATCCTGCTTCACAGAATCGCCTCTCATCATTTAACACTCTAAACATTCATTTTTGGTCAATCGTTTTATTTACACAGGGTTTTTCCTGCATATGAAAAAAATTGGTGCCCACCAAAGGAGGTTTTGGCTTTCCCCAATGGAGAATCAACAGGACTGTGACAAAAAAAAATTCAAGTGGAGTTTAATTTACTCAAGTTTAAACACATTTTTGGTTTATGAAATGGCTGAAAATAACATGAAAATATCACAAGTAACAAACTTCTGTTAAGTGTAAATAGTACTCATGGCCACTGATCAATGGTCATGACAATTTGCATGTTAATGTTCATGAAACTGACCTCATGGCCCATTGTTACTCAGTGGTGCTAGTTTCAGTCATAATGCAAATACACTGTTTACAAGTTTGGGAAACCTGCAGTCAGCCGAGACTGAGGAAGTTACTTGGATGAGTGACAAAACGTTTCTCCCACTGAAAACGCTACGTCCAGACGAACAGAATGAACTTTCTGGGATCCACCAGAAAGTTGGTGTTTATGTCTTGGGTGCACCAAGACATAAAATAACTGCTCAACACTTTAGTTTAACAATAACTAAAGTAACTTAACCTTGTAACTCTTCAGGAGGCGCACAACACTGAAAATGAAATATTTTCAGGTTTGATTATGTGAAGTAATTTCTTTAGATTTGGGTCACACATCACAAGCTATTAGTATCTCCTTCATAGCCTGGTTGTACTTGACTGTGTGTTTTTGCCTCAAGCAGTACAAAAGTTTGTTGTTTCCACCTTCAGAAGGAATAGTTTTCTTGCACATTTTGTGAAGTATTGAGCTTTGTTGGATACCGTTTAAGTAGCTCCTTTTTTTAGGTCCTAGATGGTCATTGGAGGCTGCCACACAGCTCTGGCTCTCAGACCTGCCTGAGCTTGTCGCCTTGTTGTGCGCACAAGGAGATGTAACTGCATGGTGTCGCTATAGCACTATTGTGACATGACATTTTTATTTATCGGGACAAGGTGATACGTCACAGCCCTAGTCAGGTGTAACAAACAGTTGCACTAAAACACAAACCTCTGCTGTGGTCCGGTTAGCCTGTGTAGTCTTAGCAGAGGTCTGACTCTTGCTGATGGATGCTAGTGCTTGTCTTGCCTTCTCCCATTCAGGATTTTCATGGACCTGACCTGACTCAGCACCATAGGACCTGCCATCAACACAAGAACAACTGTCAACGCTGTTTTAGTAATCAAGACAAAAGATCAAACAAATTTCATCAATAGAAAAACAGAAGTAAGCTTAATTATCATCTGTAATAAATCTGTTATTATTTTAACCAACTACTCGTTTCAAATAAGGGTGTAAGGCCTACTTGATGGTTATTATCGTATCGAAACAAAACTAGTTTATACAGTAAGTCTACCCTTCCTCTGTTACCCACACAAGACACGGGCTAAACTACATTATCTCACATCTAACAGCTAATGCAATCATCTCGTTTAATCCATCAGCTAACAGACGAACAGCTGATGAATCGAGGCCTACCCTAAAACCTCTGCTGCCGAGTGCCAACATCGACTTACAACATTAGCGTCAGCTGCATCAAACCCTGTGTTCAATAACAAAATATTACACGTTAACGAATTTTACAGAAACAAGCATCTTAACTAATCTTTCTGTCACCTACTCCAACGGCCTGGCCTAAGCTAACATCCTCAACACCAGCGGATGATTAAGCTATAAATACGCACTTCAGATACATCATACACTGAGTAAAGTTATTTTAAATTCACCGTCTGCTCAAAGAGTGTGACCCACCAGTTAGTCGCAGGGGCTGCTTGCGTCGTGTTGGCCGCCATTTCGCTACGTTTAGCGTTAGAAAGCTAACGCTGGGAAAGTTGTGTACCAGCTAAGCTAGCTGGTTGGCTAACGTTGTTAGCGTTAGCTTCACCGCCGCAGAATGTAAACAAGATGAAGTCCGAGCCGCGCGCCGCGAGCCAACGGTCCGATTAGAAGAAGAGCAGCCGGCCGACACTAGCTGACAAAATATATCACACTTTAATATACTTCGGCAAAATGTGCAAATTAATAAAATAACGTGAATTCTAGCATATTTGTCCCTCGTTCGTTGACGACCAACTTCATCTGACCGCACAGTGGAGACACAAAATGGCAGATAGGCGAGAGCAGCCAAATCACGTGACGCTTTGCTGTCGTTTTTATTGGTTGGTTTGCCCAGAGTAACGCCTTGCAGGCTGAGCGGACGCTGAAGTCTTTAGTACAGCCCTCCTCTATTAAATACACCAATCAAACCTCACTCCGGATTAGAGTCAGAGCCTCATTTACCTGTTAGCCTGTCAATCTGCCTGAGAGGCGGTTATTTTTCACGTTTCCAAAGTTTAGTTGGAAGAACAAAAACAAAAACCTTACCATACATTAGTCCCCAGTAATAAGGGTCATTTATTACTAGTGTGGACTCATAATAAGGGTTATTATTATAACTGGACTTATTATAACTGGATTATTATAACCCTTATTATTACGGGCCTGGACCAATAAAGTCACTGTGCCCCTCAGTCGAACTCTACTGATATACTTCATTCACTGATCCATACAGTTTGATAATGAAAACCATAAACACCCATATTGTCGATAAGCTATACCGCAGTGCGAGGTCACTTTAATTATTCGGTTCACAGTAGTTTAGTGCTTCTGCCGCCTGACTGAGGAGGACAGTGAGCGGATGGGTCGCTGCAGGTCAGACTTTGTCTCTTTGAAACTAAAAACAGGTCATTCATCAGCTTGTGCAGTTAGTTGTAAAGCATGACCCTACTGGAAAATTGCAAATGGAAATGTGTTGAGGATATTGTGCGCTCAAACTGTCCTAGTGTGTGGTGAGTTCACTGGTCCGCTTCTGCAGCAAGAGAAAATCACTCTCCTGTTTGTCTCTGCACTCTTACACAGATATTTTTGCACTTTTATAACTGTGGCTATATTTCTCTGTGAGTGTATTATGCGTGTATGGTTGGAAATATGCATAGCTTTTTGTTTTTTGAACAACAAAGTGACTTGAGCCAAATGCCCCCCTGTCAAAGTTGGTTGCCTGTCCAGTTCATATGATCTCCTAGAGAAGTATGTGAGGGTGGTGCAGGACATGTGTGAGGACAGCGAGACAGTGGTGCACTGTGCAGTAGGAGTTGGGTTCAAGGTGGGGGTGGGATTACATCAGGGATCTGCTCCGAGTCCATTCTTGTTTGCAATGGTGATGGACACGTGAGGTCAGGCAGGAGACAAGTGTTAGGGTGATCTGCCATAGAAGCATAGCAGCAAGAGCGAAAGGGAAAGTTTACAGGATGATAGTGTGACCTGCTATGATGTATGGTTTGCGGATGGTGGCACTGACAGGAGACAGAGCTGGAGGTGGCAGAGTTGAAGATGCTCAGATTTGGGAGTGACCAGGATGGACAAGATTAGAAAGGAGTATATCAGAGGGACAGCTCAGGTTGAGCAGATGGAGACAAAGTTAGAGAGACAAGGCTGAGATGGTTTGGACACGTGCAGAGAAGAGATAGTGGATACATTGGACAAAGGATGGTGAATATGGAGCTGCCAGGCAGGAGGAAAAGAAGAAGACCATGAAGAAGGTTCATGGGTGTAGTGAAGGTGGATATGCAGAGGGTTGATGTGGCAGAGGAGGAGGCAGATGATTCGCTGTGGCAACCCCTAAAGGGAGCAGCCAAAAGAAGAAGAGGAAGAAGTCACCAGTAATGTCAGTCAACAATAATCTGTACAGAGCCCAATAATTAATGCTATTCTCAGCACCAATGTCAGTTTATATTCAAAACACTATTTTTGCAAAACAAGCTTCACCACAGTTGACCATGTCTGGTAATGAGGGCAGCTATTACTTTAATCCATGATGGGCCACAGTGGCTATTTTTCATGGTTCTCATGATCAATTTTCCCCCTTTGCCTTCCCGTGAAGCACACACAGCTGCAGGATGTGTGTTTCTGCTAGTGTGAGTACTACTGAGACGAGAGTCATTTCCTGCCATAGTCGTTTCCAACAATCCCCCCACCACACACACACATACACACAAACATTCACAAACCAGGACTACTCCTTTCTCATCTTACATTAAAAAAAAAAAAAGAGCCGTCTGTGGGTAACCTGTCTAATTTTAGGACTTCAGCTTTTGAATTTAAAATACCTCACTTCTTATTTCTCACAGTGAAGGAAAATGTGCCTGTGGCTAAGTGAGCAGCTTGTTGGCTGCATCATCGCAAAAATATGTGTGGCATTTATGACGAGAAAGCACACACAATGACTCACTAACCGGTCCTATTGTATGAATACCTTGCTTTGGTAATGCTTCTGTTTTCGTCTACCCAGGGAAGGAAGTTGGATAATATCCTAAAAAGCATCTCTTCTCCCTCCTGTTGTCAGTTCAAATTCAGGGTTTCTCCGGCCTTTTTTCAACAGGAATCCTGACTAAATGCATAAGTAAATGATGTGGTTAACTATGTGAAGTAATTATAAGGCAGACACCCTTCAAAATTATGTCCCTGTCAACCAGCCTGTGCAACTGCATTCCTTCGAAAACATAATTGCAGGTAATCTGTCCACCCTACATCATTCAGCATGAAATCAAATTTGTTTGCTTTGCTAGTGTAACTTCACCGAGTTAAAACAATGTGTAAAATGTCAGCACAGCATAGAGAACCTACCACTGAGGTATTGTTTTTCTAGGAATTTAAGGATTTTAGCAATCTTGGACGAGTGTTTCTGATAAAGATGTACAATTTTAAACTTGTGGACAGAGGACTAAAGCAGCACATGTCACATTAACACTGGTAAATAAGAGCTTTTCCTCTTAAATTCAGGGAATATGAAGACAGCTCTCAGGCTGTTAATTGAGTTGTGCTGAGTTTATAAGCAGCAGGTGATTTAAGATCTAATCTAAATTATATTACTGGTTTGCCATATCTGGACCTCCAGTGATGTCCAATTTAAGCATATTAATAATGATTTGCGATAATGTGACATTAACATAAGCCCTGCATGTATTTCAAATCAGTGCCAGATACAGCTGACCATCCCAAAAAGTGTATTAATCCTCATTTTAAAGTAGAGCCAAGTTCACTATTTACTTGTGTTTGACAATGTTTACTTAAAAATAAAAAAAAATGATCTTTTTGTGATCTTGTTAAAGTCCTCCTGAGATCCTGCATATTGTATGAGGAATCCACATTTTAGGTTTTGTGCATGTTATACTTACACTCAATAAAGTGTTTTATACTTTGTTAAATAATGGTTATTTATTGTCTTTATTGTGTTATGCTATAAAATAAACTCATTATATCCATATGAGGAGATACTTCCAGTTAAAAGATGATGCTTCGTTTTTAATACTTATCAGGTCCAACTAATCCCAAATACCTAGCTACATTTAAAATGCAAACAAGAAATAAGACCCGGAGTCTCAGGAGGTTTGGACATTTGGGGTTGAATGGAAAAGGTTGGAAAGTCAGACAGTAGAGAGTAAGATAAGAAAAGATAAGACTTAATTTATGCCAATAGTTGGGAAATCACTGTTACAGCAGCCAAAAATAAAATATGACCCATAACAAAAAAGTTTAATAAGTAAATATATAGCTTAATAAAATAAAATGCAACATAACAAACAATTATCTCAATAAGAGAAAAATAAAAAAAAATAAAGGTCCTCAATCAAATAGAAAAAATAAAGTAAAATAAAACAAAATAAATAAAAAAGCTAAATAACTAAAAATCTAAAGAAATAATTAATATTTTATTTATATTTATTATATTATTAAATTTTATTTTATTTTAAATAGCAATTAAAGCTGAATACATTACAAAAAGTGCAATTTGTTAGCGATTAAAAAATAGAGTTGTCCTTCAAGTAAAATGAGAAGAAATGAACCCCAAAGTTTAAGTAATTAAGAAAATGTCTGGTTAGCTGAGGCAGGACTTTGATTTGTTTTATCAGTATTTACATTTTGGCTACTTTCCCTTAAAAAGATAAAACACAAACGGACCTCCTGACAGGAGCCATTTGTTACATTGTAACTTAACTCACTCATTCACATAAACTTTGACTCACCTCCTGTTACTCAATCACAAAAAAAAAAATCACCCACTGACATTAATAATTTAAGCATAAACACAAGTGGAGAGGTAATGTTCGTTAGTCTGGTTTATATTTAACAGTGTCTGATAGAGTCGTCAGCACTTTGATTCAGCTCTCTCCAATAACTGTCGCGTCACTTCCTCAGCCCGTGCCCATCCCTTTGGAAAAAAAAAAAAAAGAAAAAGAAAAAGAAAACAGACAAG
>VUQS01056330.1:0-22267 GCA_015108495.1 Heterochromis multidens | reverse complement strand
AAGGAAAAAAAAAAAAGAAAAAGAAAACTCACACGGGCGAACGACGGCGAGAAAAAGAGCGAGGGAAAAGTTGAGAGGGAAGCGAAAACGAAAAGCCAGATGAAAAAGCTGGACACTGAAGAGGGAGCCAACCAAAGACGAGAGTTCACGCGTTAAAGTAAGTTTTTTTTTTATACTTTAAATGTTTTGGTGACGCTCACAGCTCAGTTTATAAGCTGAGTTTTACATTGATCCACACGTTTCTCTCATTGGTTTATCAATACCCGCACCGCCCGTTACTAATACTTGTCATTAATTGTATATTTATCTAATATACATTTTGTTTAAATTGTTATTGGAAAGACTTGAGGGTTGGGCTTACAGGCCTGCAAGCCCCCTCCCCTGCTAAACCCATAACTGTACACTCAAACTTAGAGACTGGTTTCAACCAGAGTGTATAAAATGTTATTAAGGTGACGTAAGACATTAACAAATAAAATATGCAATAATGGCTACCACTTACTCCAATAATTAGTCTTTTTTTTTAATTAAATTGTGGCATTGATGGCCTCAGCAGGAGCAGGGTTTCAATCTAATGTCCACCGGCAGTTTTGAACTTGTAGATCTATTTTTGTTGAAAATGTTTAACCTTGTTTTTGTCTACAAACACTCCTGAGGGCAGAGAAAAGTATGTGCTAACTTTGCATAGTGTTCATCAAGTACAAGTCTCAGCATGGCCTTCACAGCTGCACCAGTGCCAAAATGCTCATTGGTTTCCCATAATATTGCACAACATGGTGGATTTTCAGGCTGCCCTGTCCTATCACTGGAGCCCTCCACTGTTCACGTGCTTTTTGCGCTCTTTGTTCATTGTTCACCGTGTTTTTCTCTTCATTCAGTTAGTGCTATCATAAAAATAATATAATTCATTCTCCTTTTTTTTGTCTTCTGCCTTCTTTTACCTGCCTTTCTTCACAGTCATGCCACTCCACAAATCATCCCGGGCCTCTCGCCTGGACCCTACCATGATCTCAGCCCCGCTGGGTGATTTTCGCCACACGATGCACATCGGGAGGGGAGGGGACGCCTTTGGTGACACCTCCTTCCTGTCCACTCTTGGTCCGAGTACAGCCAAACCTGACCTGGGGAGTCCCAGGATTGTCCCTTCTGCTTACCACAGTGACCTTCATACAGATGCACCAGAAAGCCCACAGAACAATGAGCTTCGGCATTCTGACTCTGCGTCTTCATTAAACCTCGACCTAGACCTGGACCTGGGTCCATCTATGCTGGGAGATGTACTAGGGGTTATGGATGGTTTGGGGCTCAACTCTAATGAGGAGGTAGTGGAAACAAACCAGGGGAAAAGAGCCGGGAAGATGTCTGTAAACATGCAGAAAGAGCTGAATGGGAAGAACTTGGCTGAGCAGGATGGAAACCAGGTGGAAGACAGCAGGATACCAGATGTGAATGGGATGAAGCCAAAGGGGTTACGACCAAAGGTGAGATTCAGCGATAAACGAGAGGAGATCATTCGTCAGGCGTCTGAAGAGGAAGAAAGTCAAGGGTTTGACTTCCAGGAAGAGGATCAGGATCTGGAGGCGTGTAATAGTCCAGTGAGGAGTGAGAGTGAGAAGGGCAAAAGTCCAGCTGATGGAGGTGAAACTGAGTTCACCAATCACAAAGCAGATTTGCCACCTAGTCCTTCCTCATCACATAGCTCAGAGTATGAAGGGTTCACTCCATTGGACAGGAGGAGGGTTGGCAGCTGCCATTCAGAGACTGATTCAGAGGAGGAGGAGGAGGAGGAGGAGGAGGGAGGAGGACGAGGCTACACATTTGAAGATGAGTTTGATGATGAAATTGGTTTATAGGGGATAAACTATGCCAACAGATCTTTGCTGTCAAGTAAATCAAGTATACTGTATTTTCCTTATTTCATCATTCCTCCACCAAGGACATACCATATGTGACCAAAGCTGTTGATTTGGCTGTGAGCAAGATTACGCAAAAACTACCAAGCTGAATGTTATGAAACTTTGTGGAGAGTTGGAGCACAAGCAAAGGACATACCAAATGTGGATCCAGATGACTTTGTTTCAAATTACAGAACAGGAAGTTGCCCTTGGTGGAGGACTGTGTTCTCAGAGTACCTTTCTAGTTTCGATAGCTCATGAATGGGAGGTTTAAATACAATATATCTGACTTCAAACTGGATTTTTCAAAACTCAATGAGACGATGTTACTCAGCTGGAAAAGACATTGCTTTATCTACAAGGGTAACAGATTTGCCGAAGACTTGAGATTTTTATCAGAAAAATCAATGTGCTGTTTTGGTAATTACAGTGAAATGTTTGTAGCACTTTGATTTCTTTTCATTCCTGGAAGTTTTGCTATGAAACTGAAGCTCAGTGGAAAGTTTGATTCAGGCTAAATGAAAACTGCATCATTAATTAATTTCTCTTGTGTTTGACGTCTTTAAAGGGAGCTATACGCTTACATTATTGTACTGTGATATACGAGCGTCTTATTACATATTCATCATACTGCATGTTTATTAAAGTCTTTGAAAAGGCCTTCAAAGGGTCACGAGAGACAGCGTCTATAATTAATTACTGTGAATGTGTTACATTCCAAGTCTTACATTGGCTCAGACCAATTCCGATTTGATATCAGAGTGCAGTTATTTAGCACGTTACCACAGCCGTTCCTTTTGGGCTGTGGGGTTGGGTTGACACTAAAATACAAAGACAATCATGTGATTGTAAATCAGGACCAGCAGCAGCGGATTGTCGTACATGCTTCTTTGCTTGTAAAAAGCTGTTTTTCTTTTACTATTTAATTTCATAATGCTGTATAAGGGAAAGACCATTCAACTCATGTTGAAAATGGTGGTTTAAACACATTCGTTATCCTGTGGTTTAATAAAGATTACAGTGAAAAAGTAATGACTTCACAAGATAGAAACCAGCCTCGGTTTTAGTCGTTTCTTGGAAAGTCCCTGAAAATCTGAAGGCCTGAGCTCCACTTTTATTATGTAGTGCACTATACAAGCTACCTGCTGTTCACAGTGTGAAATTTTACACACTTTTCATCAATTTAACAATGAATCCATCTGCATTTTCAGGGTTACAGATGTGTGACATTAAACCTGCCACAAAGGATGCAGATGTGTTCCGAGTACCATGTGCTTCCTTCTTGTTAGAGTATCCAGGGAGTAACAAACTTTCATAAAGCAATTTCTTGAAATAAAGTAACTGTTTTCCTTTAGTAGTTTAAAAAAAAAAAAAAAAATTACAGTGCAGTCAATTTATCTAAAGTCAGCTGAACTTTATTTTAAGCATGCAGGTGATGCCTAAAATAGTTCTAAAATCTGTAAAACATACAGGCTGAAAGTTCAACGGGACCATAATGTGGTGCCTATGCTGGCAAATACTGTCAAAAAGCAGAATTATTACATTATATACATTATTACAAGCTTCTTATTAGTGCTCGTTACACCTGTATCACTCATATAAATGCAAAACCATCCATTTGTCTCTAAAACACACAAGCACACTACACAGATATCGTCCTGAACACGTTGAATCCCGACAGAGCCGTGGAGACCATCACGCCTGGCATCTGTGGGTGCCAGTGGATCTCCTTGATCTCCGACTGACCCTGGTGCAGGAACAGTAGCTGAGGGGGGAGGTCCCTGACCGCCTCCACCCTGGCGCCCACATCGCACGACTCCACAGACAGATCCCACTGGCTGACAATGTTGTCGGCACCCGAGGCAGCGAACACGCTGGAGTCCACAGGGTTCCACTCCACCGATGTGATGGGAGCGCTGTGCTGCTTGAAGTTGGCCACTTGGCGCCCGGTCTACAGGAACAGGAGAGCAGTGAGGTGTGACAGCTGTTCATACATCTTCAGTTCAATGGGGTTTAAATCTGTTTTATATAAGGTGCAACAAAAAGTTTGCTTGCTGTGATACTATTTCTCATTCTGCTCTCTGCAACAAATGAAGTAAATATATTTCACCAAACATTAAACTATCAAAAATATTAAAACTGTTTCCTGTACTAGAAGGGAGGCAACAGCTAAAGTTATTATTGTTACACAACTGTACAACTAATGTTAGGTGGGGCAAGAAAACTAAGAGGAGGTGAGATAATCTAATGGCATAAGCCTAAAGTTTGTTTTCCATTTAGCACTAATCGTGGGTCACTGTGACATGTTGGCACACTGATAACTCTATTATTGTGAATGCCATTTGTGTTCAATGACATCATCATCCATGGTTGTTTTTAGATGTATTGCTGCCATTTTTTTGTTTTTTTTTGTACCTTAAACTGTCGCAAGTCCCACACTTTCAGGAGCCCATCGTCCCCTCCTGACAGGAGGAACGGTTCACTCCTGTTCCAACTGATTACGTTGATGTCTGACGAGTGAGCTTCATTGGCTGAGAGCATTGAATTGGGTGGGGCACGGATGTCCCAGATACGAATAGACTGATCCACCGAACATGATGCAAAAACCTGGTGAAAGAGAGTACAGATACAGAAAAGTTAACTTTAAGACAAACTTTAGAATAAATATTAACATAATAGGACCAAATAACCTTCCCAAACAAGGAACTTTACTATCTCTTTTTTTAGCATTTGCTAGGTGAGGGTGTCGGTGGGCTTTCCATGCAATCTTTACTGCAACAAGAAACTTTAGATGAGACTATATGGGTTGAAAAGTTCCTGACCTAAGATCCTGACATAAAGCAGAGAGAACTTTCATATAAGCTAGAAGGTAACAAACATGTCACAAACTCGTTTGGCGACTAACTGCTGCACTAAGACAGGCATAATTTACATTTTTGGGCTGTGTTTTGTTACGTTACAACTCTGTGGTGGCACACAGCTAGTGTTGCTATTTTTACCACGTGCCATTCAACAGTAAATTTCCATCATTCAAGTCAATCGTTTCCATCACCACACCCCATTTTTCTAAGTAACCCATACATCACTGGTGACTTGTGAAGCTTAGTGTAAAATACTTCATAGTTCTTCAGGTTCAGTGGAGCCACTCCTACTAATGTTACCACTGCGGTTAAAGGTGCAACAAAGTTTGTCCCACTACGTCACCGTTATTGCACAAACATACTGTAGCTTCTGTAGGCGACCACTGCAGATCTTCCACAGACTTTGTGTGGGAGCTGAAAGGTCGCTGGTCAATCTGCCAGGAAGTCCCTCCCTCCCGTGGCTCCCACACGTGGATGTTTTTTTTGCAGTCTCCACTGACAAGCCGACCTGTCAACAAAACACAGGTGAAACTATTAACATTTTATCTGAGACAGACATCAATGCCTTTCCTTATCTCATTCAATCAGAGCTTTCAAAGATATTCAAACATATGCAAACAAAAATGACCTGTTTACATGTTTAGGATGCACCTGTGCTGTTCTTTGTGCATCTTAATTCAGCAGTTTAAGGTGGAAATCACTCTAAAATATACTATAAAAGATTTTCTTCCAGCTTTGTTCTTTTAAAAAGACCATACTAGCATCTTTAACTAAAACTACTGCACATCTTTACCAAACCTGATCACTCTGCTTTTGAGGATATTATCCTGATTTCTGATGACTGATTTGCACAGGGAGACGCAGTTAAGTACGTGGGAACAAGAATATCTTGCACAAGGTGGAGACTGTTTTTATCATGCCAGTGACAGATAACGAAGTATTCCAAGTGCAGTCGGGGACATAGATGCTTGCGCAAAACAATGTTGCCACACAAGGAGCTGAAAGCCTGTCTGTTTTGTTTTGGTTTCTTTTTTTTGTATCTGTAATTATAGGATAAGTCTCACTTACCAGGTACTTTAGGCGACCAGTCAATTGCAAAGCCTTCAGTCATGTGCCCTGAGAAACTGAAGAGCGCTGCCGCCTCCTTCTGCTCTTTGATGAATGCAGCCATAGCAGCAGAACTGTGGACGGCCTCCAGCTGAGAGCAGAGGTCAAAGATTTCGACCTGTCCCTTCTCCGACCAGATAGCAGCTAATGACTGCTCTCCAAACTGCGTCACCTGGACAACAAGAAGCAAAATTAGTTGAGTCATTGGGGAATTGAAAGAAACTGATGCACAAGGTATTGATTTTATGATTTCTTTAGTAATAAAAGTCCACATACCCTGACTCTGTTAATCCCGCCATAGTGGGGCATCATGGCCAGTTCCATCTGTGGTTTCTTTTCTTCATCCTCCTCCTCCTCTTCATCACTTTCCTCATCACTGCTCTCTTCCTCCTCTTTTTCCTTCTCTGTTCCATGAAGGTTATACATGCGCATGACCAGAAGTCTGCAAAAAAAGAAAGAAAGAAAGAAAAAGGAAATTAATTAATTTACAGGGATTTCTGGGAAACGCACAGGTGCAAAAAGAAAAACTACACCACAGACTATCCTGCATTATCGTGCATTATCTTCGAGTGCTTTAATGTTTCCGATAAGCTTTAATTGACCGTTTAAGTTTCCACCGTAAGGAAAACTTCAAGGGAGTGAGTATGAGGGCTGACATCAGAACAAAACTGAAACTGTGCACCACAGGAAAACAAAAACATTGTGGTGTGTGTGGTGTACAGGGAATACAGTTAATGCTTTAATGTTAACATCCAAAAGAATCTGCATTCAGATATAAAAAGTTTGTTTTTTATAGCAGAGAAAGCCACAATTGGTAGTAATAACAAAAAACATACATAAGAGAAAAATGGAAAAAGGAGAGGAATTTCACATTACAAAACATGGAAACGTGGGAATAATTAAAAACTGTCTTGGAAAGAGTTTGGATGAAAGAACGCCTCCACAGGACACCTGCACAAAGCAGCTTTTGAAATAAAGAATTATGTTGTTGGAGGTCTTGTGGTGAAAGAAATTAAAATCATTTTCATGTGTTCCACTTATCCAATTCAGGGTCGTGTGGGGGCTGGAGCCTATCCCAGATGCCTATCCCAGCCTAACACCTCTAACTGCATGTTTTTGAACTGTGGGAGGAATCCGGAGTACCTGGAGAGAACACAGACACGTGGAGAACATGCAAACTCCACACAGAAAGATGGTGGAGTTGAACCCAGGACCTTCTTGCTGTGAGGCAACAGTGCTAACCACTGTGCTGCCCTAAGGTAAAAACAATCATGGAAAAATATTCAAGTTAGTGGGGTTAGGTTAATTGCTGATTCTAAAATTGCCTATGGGTGTGAATGTAAGTATAAATAGTTGTCTGTCTCTCTGTGTTAGCCCTGTGACAGACTGGCGACCTGTCCAGGGTGTTCCCCGCCTCTCGCCTTAAGGGAGGTGAGATAGGCTCCAGCTCCCCCATGACCTTGAATTGGACACGTGGAAAAAGATGGACGGTAAAAATCCCCTTTTTTCTCAAGACTTTAGATTTAGGTTTGAGACCAGATACATTGGAAGGATTTGAAAATAAATATTTGTTCAGAATTTTATTAATAGCGAGTAAAAAAAGCTCTGGAAAATGGTTGATGGAGTCTCCTTCAGTTGAGGGCTGCAGTAATGTCATTTATGACATTTATGTGATGGAAAAGCTGGCTTTTATTTTAAGAGAGGAAGCGGACAAGTTTGTAAACTGTCAGGAACCTTGGATTGACTATGACATCATTTTGATCAGATCAGTAAACCAATAATAATTTGTGATATTTCCACCCTCAAGTTTAAGCTACTCAATGTTATGTTAGCATTATTTTATTAAGTTCCTTAATTAGGTGTGCAGGTTCTGATTTTACAGTGTGAAGCCAGATTGTCGATTTGTGGGCCTACATAAAAATTTAAATAATAAAAAACTAAAAAAAAACTTGCTTAAAATTAGAAACACACTAAGCTGCTTTTGGCTCCTCCCTTATTCATAAGGTCCCGTCACAGCAGGGAGATCTACATGTTTGATTTGGCAGATTTTTACACTGGATGCCCTTCCTGATGCACCCCTGAAGGGATTTGTGGCTCCTCCTGGGATCCAACCAGGGATCTTTCACTGGTTAGGTGAATATGTTACCGCTACACTACTGTGCCACTATTAATTAATATTATTTATTGTTATTTTTGTCTTCTTTCAGCTGCTCCCTTTAGGGGTCGCCACAGCACATCTGCTCCCATCTCACCCTCTCCCTAGCATCATCCTCTATCACACCAACCCTCTGCCTGTCCTCCTTCACTACATCCATGAATCTTCTCTGGAGCCTTCTTCTTTCCCTCCTGCCTGGCAGCTTCAACATCCTTACTCCTACCTTTTCTTCTTTCTCACTGCCTCCAAAGACACCTTCCTCCTCTCTGCCTCATTTGTCTTTGCCCAACAGTAACACAGTTTCCATCGATCCGGTATGAAAACCTCATTCTTGGTGATTCGCATATTTGATTTGGCACAGATTTTACACTGAAAGCCCTGATGCAACCCTCCCCATTTATCTGGGCCTTGGATCAGCACTAGGAGTACACTGGCTTGTGGCCCACCACATGGCTGGGTTTTTATTTTTATTGTTGTAAACAACCGAAAATCAGAATATGAATGAGAAAGTGTGAGTGAACTGAAATTCTACAAAATCTACATTTTTTTTTAACCACGTGGACTTAATCTGTTACTACATACTGTGTTCAGCTGACTGTGATTTCACCAAGATACACTCAGACTATGGCTTTGATCAAACTATAGTCAAACTACAGATGACTAAATTAATCTGTTGCACAAACCTGTCTTCTTAGGACAAATCTGCCAGGAATTCTTGGGGAATTAGATTAAAAATAACTTTAAAATGCAACATCAGCAAGGGCATTTTAGTTTAAGTTTCTGTGTTGTAAATATTAAAACACAGAAACATTTATTAGCTCAAATATCCAGCTCAGTACATAGCTGTAGCAGAGCTGAGCTGCTGTTGCTTCTTAATATGGCAGGGCTTAATTCCTGCTTTCAGCTTTTTGAACTCTTTAACTCTCCCTACTCAATACTCCACAGTAAACACAGACCTGGAGCTCACTGTGTGCCACTGATCAGCAGCGTGGCTGTGGTTATGAGGAAATGAGGGCTTACATTTTAATATCAGAGTAAGCCAGTCTTCATTTTGTGAATAGTCCTAGTGATAATAGGCCGACAAAACAGTAATATTAATTGTAGCCTCACAGTTAGAAGGCTCAGAGGTTTGAATCTGCCTGCAGCCTGGGTGGGGCTTTTCTGTGTATTTTCTTTTAGCTCTGACTTTTTCCCCACAGTCCAAAGGCTTGCAGTTAATTGGAGACTTGAAGTTGGTTGTGAATGTGAGCATGAATAGGTGTCTGTCTCTGTAGCCTCCGCAGCTGAAAAACAAAAACATTAAAGTGCCAAAAACTGCAGGTGTTCAAACAGCTGCTTAAGGCTGGCCAAAGCATTAAAATGCCCAAATTCAGGCATGATGCTACTGTGTTTACAGCCTGGTATAAAAAAAGGTTTTGGTCTCTATAGCCAATTTCTCCCATTATAGCAGCTGTAGAGGAGTGGGTGTTAATAACTGACTGATTTAGATTTCATTTGTTTTGTTTTTTATAACCTGGCCCCTGCCAGCTGTGTCGACATCAAGCAGCTGCAGCCAGATTCTGTCTGCTAAACTTTACCCTTGATCATTTGAGTCATTGAACTGGACCTCTTCAGGGTGTTTGTGCCCTTTGGAGCATTTAATAGAACAATCCGACAAGTAATATGTCCTGCTGTGTAATATGGGGTGTCCAAGAAGTTTGTGCTTCAGTTTCAGTGAGTGCAATTCTAGTATTTGGCACCAATTAGTGGTTAACACATTCACATTAAACCCACATGTCCCACATGACTGGGAGGAGACACAAAAAACCCCAACTCAGGGATCACAAGCCAGTGTACTGCTAGTGCCAGTACAAGCTTGGACAAACTGGAAGGTTACATCAGGGCATCCGGGGTAAAAGCTATACCAAACCAAGATGAAGATCCATCCGCTGTGACGACCCCTTGGGGAAAAGGGAGCAGCTGAAAGTACCCACTTAGTACTAATTAGTAATTGTCTTTATCTGGGTGTTGCACCCAAATGGATGAAGCTTGCCAACCAAGCTTTCTAGCATTAGTGGATAATTGTCCACTCCACCCTCTCATATAGAGTAATATAATATATAAGTATAACTCCAAAAAACACTTAGGGCAAAGCTTCAAAATGCTTCCTCCCGATTATGTTTTTTGTTAATGTCGATTCATTTTGTTCTTGGTCTTGTTGGATTTAAAAAATGTTTTTGCACAATCACTTAATTCGTCTTGCTCTTAAATATTATTTGTTCTGTTATGAATAAATTTGGGTTAAGGGGGGGAAACAGTTTATGGGTGTAACCTGCCTCTTGCTCAGTGTCAGCTGGATAAAATTACTCCAGGTCTAACGCTACAAATCAGTCTAAAATATATTTGTGAAACTGGCCACTGACACCAATTTAAACGACCAAAATGAACAGCTGGAGGCGCAGGACCTTTAAAAATGGTGCTTCAGGTTTAAATGCTAAGTGATGACAGTAATGAACGTATTGATAAGAGGTTAGTGGTCCGGTACCTGTTCTTCAGAGCGGTATCAGCCTGTGTGCCTGCACAGAGCAGCATGCACAGCGGGAACTGCTCCCTGCTGTCTCCGTCTCCATCCCTCAGGATGTCGAAGCTCAGACATGGAGCGCCTGAACATAAACCACATAAACATGAGTATAAATTAAACCCAAAGGTCCTGCTTAATGCAAGCGTGAATTTCACTGTGATTAATGTTGGCAGTGCACTTTTGTTTTTAAAGTCTGGCCTTAACTTGCCTGTTTGGCACTCATGGTACATGCGGTACGCGGAGCGGTCCATCTCCAGCTCCTCTCCGGGCTCAAGCGGCTCGATCCCGGGCACGTACACTTTCTTCTCCTCCCCTCCCTCTGCCCCTTCCTCCTCCATTTCCACTCCTTCATCTTCATCGCTGCCCACTTCGTCCATCTCCTCCATCTCGTCTTCCTCTACAGCGTGCTCACCGGGCGCAGACATCTTGGCAGAGGAACAGTGTAGCGTACTTCCGGTCCAGACAGCGGCCACGTGGTTTAGACGCCGCTCACCCTCCTCTCCTGCGTCGCCCCTCTCTCTCCCTGTTTACGGGAATTCAGCTGACCTCTTTGGCAAATGAGCCTCTGCTGCCAGGAAACACCAGAGTTGAAAATATTTGCCTCACACTATTAAACCTAAACATTATTAGTTTAGGTTTAATATTTAATATTAACACTATTAGCGTTAGTTTCATGGGAGTTAAATGTTCTGCGTCTTCTCCCTAAAAGATAATTAGATAATTAGCCTATTGCTTAAGAACATTTGGGATCATGTGCATGCACTGATCAGGAAAGAGTCTCCCCTCTGAGTTATGATCATGAGATTTATTTTCAGAGTACTGTATGACATCCTCAGCAGCACAGCCTGGTTCTGGCAGGGGTCTCGGGACCCCCTGCACCACTGATGGGAAACCAGGCTTTGACTCACAGCTAGTCACTGACAGTCAGTTTAGATATTTAAGCACTTGACAGTACCGGGCTATTGGGAAACTGACATAAAAGCTGCAATACTAAGTTCAGAAGAATAGTTGAGCAATTTCTGTAATACCGGTTTGTCCAAGCATGTGTGTGTGTGTGTTTTTTTTCTCCTTTTTTTCTTCTTTTTCTTTTTTTTGTTTGCATTTCATCCTTCAAATGGTACAAATTCACTGGAAACTGTTTCTATAACAAACACTTATATATACATCTAAAGGATTATGAAACTACTGTGAGGGTTCTGTCAGGACAATGGTGCTCCTTTCATATGTGGGTGAGTACAAGTAGAGGCAAGTGCCAGCATCAAACGGTGCTCTTCTATTCCTCCTGGAGGTTCTGACAAGAGCCATAACATCTCAAGCTGTTCCACCGCACATTCCTCTGTCATCTGCAAGTGATCTCTCAGACTTATTTATTTTTTTCTTCAAATTAGAGCTTCAGAATAGTTTTAAAGAATTTGCACACAAAAGCTGGCTCTTTACAAAGGCATCCATGGTTGACATAACATGAATGCAGACTCCTGCAGCTGAAATGCAAGACTGAACACAAAATGCAATCTCTAACAGCAGCAGGGACAAAACTGTAAACATATAGCTGTCCTACTGATTAAATACTTTGCAGCTGCAAAGTTACAAATGCAATTTTGCAAGAATTGTACCTGCGATTGCTCTGCAACTGTAGTTTTATTAATATTATAAGTTAGTATTGTTCACAGGCTACATTATTATTATGCAGGTGTTACAGCTGTAATTGGTAGAGCACTGATTTTAACAACTTTATAAACTGTTGAGTCTTTCAGTTGATCACAGAGCATAATATGTGCATCATCATTTATAAATAATGTGAAGAGAAATTACAATATTTCCCTCTAAAATGTAGAGTAAAAGTGTCTTTAAATGAAAAAATTAAGTATGCATGAACAAACATCCCAACACTTTACTTAAGCACATTTACTTAAGTAGCCTAACTGTAAATGTACACTACAAATACTGTAATAAATATAGCACACAGACTTTGAGATAGGCATATATATATATATATATATATATATATATATATATATATATATATATATATATATATATACTGGTAAGTTAAACCAAAAGCTAACAGTGCATATATCTAAATGTCTTTAATTTACATTTCTGTAGAAAAGTAAAACATGTACATCCAGTTGTAAACAGTGACATAGACAATACTATGCTCATTAACATGAAGAGCATAGATAGCTTGCTCTAAAGAGTGAGGCTATAGAATTACATCTGTGATATCACTCCTTACAGAGAACTGTTGGACAGTGAGCTTGGCAGTTTGATCTAATTTTGGACATCAAATGTCACACAAAGTTTACCGCACTAAAACACAGAGACACAAACACAAGAAAACAGTCATTCAGTGCCTACAAAAAATTTGCATTTCGTTGCATTTCAATTTTTTTGGTAATTATGGCACCAACCACCAGTAGAGTCTGAAGAGCAAGGAGCTCCAAACGAACACAGAATACGATGGAGGAACCCCACTGGACAATGGCTGTGTATTGTCTATTATACTTTTGGGGTGTTCATTTTCATCTTTGCTGATAGCTCTGGTGGTTAAAAGTCTCTCCCTTGATGGGCCGTAGTCCTTCCTTTCAACAGAGGGCGGCAAGGTGGGCAGGGTGCAAGTTTCAATTGAAGGTGGGCACCCATATTGAATCCACCGGCTAAAAAGTTCAGATGTTAGCTTTAGGAGTTCTTCTGGAGAGGAAGACACCTGGGAGAACTGGGATAAGTCTGTCTCCTCCCGAAACCTCTGCAACAAGGAAACAAGGAACAAAGATCAGGATCTTCAAGAGAACAACTCTGACTAACAAAGTCATGTTTGAAACAACTATTTAATACTGAAGTGAGAAATGTCACATCAAAGAAAAGAGAATACGTACATTCATGTTTCTGTTCTTGCTAATAATTTTGTCCAGTGTCTGCTTAAGCTCTACTATTAAGGAGTGATTTAAGTGTTCCTCCCAGAGGTTTCTCAGAAGTATATGCCAGGAATCTAGGAGGACAAATGCAGCAGGGAACACACAACACTGCAAGGAAAAGTGGAGCAACACAACAACCCCAAAATTAGGATTAGCATGTAAAACACATGACAAATCACCACAAGAGTCACATAAATAACTGTGTTACAAGAAAGACTGGAGGCCACTTGGGATAACAGTCTCTTATTTAACAGAGCATGTGACTTGACTTGTTATAGCTGAAGATGACAACAAAAAGCAAATGATTATCTTAAAACCCCTCAAAATGGCCTCCAGGAGAAAGTTAAAATGTGCAGCCAATTTAAGACCTATATAAACACTTCCTATATAAGCAACTCACTGGATCAGTGTCACAGAGCATGTGCTTTGTGTACCGATGCACCACATAGTAATCCTTAGGAAAGACTGTGCGCTGAAGGAGGCAGAAAGGAGACAAAGATGAGAATAAAGCTTCAGATGATGGAACTACAGTAAAATAATAGAAACCACTCAGATCTAATTTAGATGCCCAGAAGGACCACATGTAGTAATAAACAAAGTAAAGAAAGTTTAACTTACAAATCCTGCAGAATTTGAATCGATAGTCTCCTTGATATTTCGCACACCTTCCAGCTCAAACTCACATCCACCACATGTGGTAGTTAGTAATGACAGCAACAGAAGAACTGTTCGAGACATGATAGGAGATAAAGCCACAGAACACTGTCACATAATTGCTGGAAACCTTCTGTGGTTTGTAGCTTGTTCAAGTTGCATACCTACTAAAAACAACATGACATCATTTCCTGTGTCAATTAGCCATTTTTTTTTAAAGAAAACAGCATGAAACACTTGGCTATTGTTGCAACATCTCTAATTTAATTAAGGCACCAGAAATGCCACTCTAACATTTCAAAGTGACACAACAAATTTGATTCACCACTTAAACTTCATTATGGATTAACCAGGTCTACTATTATTATAGTCCAACAGACATAACAAAAGAAAGTTGGGGGAAAAGATTTAACATGAAAAAAATAGTTTTTCACCTCGCAGTGTCATCCTTTTATCTTGGCTGCATGTCCATTTCTCTTGTTGACTGCAGTCACTCTGCAGGCAGGCTTCAGTGTCACTCTGTAAAAGGCGAAGCTTCCTCCTGTGGTTTTTTACAGGTCTTTGACAGAGTATGCTTCTGTCTCTTCTTCTTCACTGCTTGATATTTAGTCTTCCTGTTCACATCCCTTAGATCATTCCTTTCTCTTTCTTTGGGGCTCCTTTGGTACTTTCCATGCGCATGCCTCACTTGTCACCTCTCGTCGACATGCTCTCTCACTTTGGGTTTTCCCTATAAGCCAGGGTGGCTGCAGCCTTTCACTTTTGAAAGCCTTGTTTTTTTTTTCTTCTTTTTAAATCGTTTCTCCTTTCCCTTTCTCTTTCCCTTTCTCTTTTTCACTACTGACCTAGAATTTTCTTGACCTTAAAACACCTCCCCCCTTGTCCCTTAAAACTGGTTAATGGATAAAGTGCCAGAGCTGACCTCTTCCCCTGGATTTCTCCCTCCCTTGTCACTCTCTGTATCCTACTCAGACACAGGCGCAGCTCAAAGTGAAAGTGCTCCGCTGAATTCTCCCTTTATGCCTCAGCCACTCCCACAGGCACACGTTTTACCTCACTATTGACTGACCCGTCTCCCTCCCTTCTGCTCCCCACATTCCCCAGCCGAAGGGGCTTAGTCATGCAGTCTGAGCATATGTTTTTCATTTGGATTCTTCCCCACACCTCTGTGCCTGCTGTTACTATTAGTCTCTATCTCTTAAGTCAGTGCACAGTCTCATCCCATTAAGTCATCCAATGATCACTTTTAAAAAAAATAACATTCACATTCATTACATTCCTTAAAAAGCTAATGAGAAAGATTGCAACACTGCATTGCTAGAACTTGCAAGTCATCCCATGACAGCTTTCTTTAGTCATTACTGTTAAAATTGGCTTTGCAGAAGTGGATGGTGTGATTGTGATATAGAGTCTTCTGTACAGCTATCATCATCCTGTCTGAAAAGTGTTGTTTTATGGCCTCAGGTTACGTGAAGCATCACATTGCTTTGGGATTTCAGTCAGATGTCAACAGAGGAGTTGATTAATAATGAAAGGAAGGAAGTGTGAGGTTGTTGTGTCAGAGCAAGTTATTCTTCTTCATGTGTATTTGATCATAAGCCAAAGGACAAAGGAAAGTTTCCCAAACTGGTATCTCTGCTGAGAAGAAAAGGGAACCAGACAGCTGCAGCACGCGAGGTCTTAACATTCCCCAAACCATAATCAAATCAAAACCTCTTCACCTATGCTATGTGCTTTTAATGATGGATATAAATATCCAGTCAGAGTGCCGTCTTCCTGTTTCATACGGCATTTAAAATTTACAGGGAAGTAAATACGTAGCTAATTTGTGAGGCTGCTGCAGATTGAGTCTGTGCATGTTGTAGTGTAATTCACCAAATGAAATCCAGATTTTATAAAAGAAAAAAAAGAATGCCAAAGGAAGTGCATTCCTTTAAAAAGAAAAACAAAAGTCAGTCCAATATATGCAAACTCACTTTTTCCTTCCTAATTAGGACAAAAACAGGAGTTTGAAACTTTAAATTTTGGGGTCAAGAAAAAAAAAAAAAAATCAACCTCCAATTTAAACAAAGCCGCACTTCGCTGAATTTTTCTACGTTAAGTCCGCGAGCTTCAGCACATCAATCGGCTCATATAACTGGTATGGAAAAAAAGCATAGCACATCAGAGTGACCCAAATCCTACTGATGTGGCCAGTTGTACCGAAGCCTTACTGGCAGGCAGCCATTCAAACAAGTGAGTGGGAGCTGATGGAGAAACAAAAGATCTCAACCTCTGCTTCTCTTTCTTTCCCATTTTTTCTTCGCCACAAGATGGAGCCAACCATAGATCAAGAAAGGACGTCAGGCTCAAAGTTCACATTACTTTTATTTTATTTTAAAACATCAGCAGGAGTAAACAAAGTGCAAAGTCTTTTTTGTAATAAGTTAAACTTTACATATCTGTACGAGAAGGTCTTCCACAAGAGTTCTGCAACTTTGACAAATAAAAGCCCTCATGCAATATCCAAACTGATTCTATTTGCTTAGTGAGCAAGATAATAATCATGGTTAGATATACAACAGTTACTGAAAATGACCATAATGAATGAGCAAAACCCTTTCTATCATCCATTCAGAGTCCTCCTTCATTCCACATTAAATGGCAAGACTGTTGGTAAGAAAAAAAAAAAAAAAACGAGGGGGAATGGCATTTCTTTGGCATTCCCCCTTGTTTCAGCTCCCCTTTCTTTATCCTAATCTCCTCCTCCTCTTCTTTGTCACTGGCTGGGGCTCCTCTCTCCTCCTCGGACTGCTGTCATTAAATGGCTCTTGTATGTTTTGCTGAGTCCAGTCATCCAGTACTTGAGCAGCCTGACGTTGTCCTCCTCGCCGGGCCCCGTAGCACCAAGGAGTGCCAGAACCTTCTGGGTGTCCTCCCTTCCTCGACCGTCCACTTTGGAGAACTTGAACAACACTTTGACTTTACTGAAAGAATAAATGAGAAAAGGTTTACATGTGAAAAACAAAGAGATGCCATTTAAGAATAAAGGAGCGTAACTCACTTCATCCACTCCTCCTTCAAACACAGTAGGCAGTGAGACACAACATCCACCGACAAGTTCTCATTGGACAGAGCCACCTCCAGCTTGTTCAGTAATGTTGGACCTGGAGAAACAGGAAAAAGATTCAGTCAATGAAAGTTTGACAGTCCATCATTGTCTTGTCAAAGCTGGGCTCCACATGAACAGATATGCAGATGACTTGTTACAGAGAACCATGCGGGAAACCATCCTCAGTAGCAGTTTGGAAAAGGGCCAGCACCAAAAAATTCTTAGCAGGTGATTGGGTGAACTATTCGTTTATCACGACTTCAACAAATCAGATTGATGAACCACAAGATGCAGAGAGTGCGAAAGAGGAAAAACAAGTCGCAGTCTGAGGAGCTTTGAAGTTTATAATTTTGGTTGTTTTTGACAATCCCTCAGGTATCTCATGTACATTGGTATTTTTTTTTTTTGTGTATTCTGCTGTGTGCGTTACTAGTTGATACAACCTTCTACAACAGGGATGTCAAACTTATTTCACATTGTGGGCCACATACAGCCTCCCCTTTCTGTCAGTGTAAAGAAGTTTAATTACACATTTAATCCCTGAGATTTCTTAATATAAGAAAAAGAAGTGCAATGTCAACAAGACGTCTCAGTTTTTCTACATAATAAAGAAATGCTGCTGTAATGAACGACAGAAATCTGTCAGCATGACTCTTTGGGCTTAAATTGTAAGAAATAAATGTGTAAAATTACAGAAAAAGTTCAGGTAGCTCATTGGCCAGACTGTCCTGTAATTATAAAACATAAAGTTTTTATATAAATAAAATTGAATTGAATTGAATTGAATTGAATATTAATTCACAGAAAATGCCCTGTTTTTTAAACTGTGGACCCAATGTAAAAAACTTAAATTTCTATAGTAGATAGTGAAAAATAGGAACTTTTCTGTCATTTAATTGTTTGTCTAGTACTTAATTATTTTGGTGTTGTATGAATGGCCATGGGGGAGGAATGTATCAGTAGTAGCTGTAAAACACATGAAAATACAGTTAAAAGTCCAAAATTTATGTCCCCCTTCACATTTTCCAAAGCTGTCCAGTGGGCCGGATTGGAGTGTTTGCCGGGCCAATTCTGGCACCCAGGCCTTATGTTTGGCACCCCTGCTCTATAGTAACACCTAAAACACACCTGTAGCTTTGACCTTATGGCTCTTAGTTCATCACAGAACACTGAAGCCTGGAGAGATGGATTCTCTGATGATCAAGCTATTCCGTGGAAAAGAAACACCTAGTTTCTGTCTTGGATGCAAATCCTTGGATTTTTTTATGGATTCCTTAACACTGTTGTTATGCCTGAACATTTTTTCTACTTTCACTTTTACAGCTGCTCTGACTTAAATGGGGGTTGATGAATCAGGGAGAAAAAAATAAATAAATTCTCTCCCCGTAGACTGAGATGATGACAACTGTATATTGTGTAATCTCTATAAATACATACATATAAAGATGTCCATTTGTAATCTGCGTTTAGTCCGAGTGGTACTGACCAATCACGTTAGAACAGGCTTGGTGTTGCATGGTGGTAAGGAGTTTGTGTGGAGAGCAAAGGAGGAATGGCATTTTTCAAAATGGAAACTTAAAACCATCGGCTGTCGTCTGGTGAAAGTTTAGTTTTTATTATCAGTTTTTTAATTTATCTGCCTTTGTAAACGATGACCAAAAAACAGAAATGGCAACCAATGAACGAACAAACACTGGCTACACAGACATGAAAAGTTTGGCTTTGGCCCCAGAGGCTGTAATCAGCAGGCCAGCCGCAGACAGAGGCAGAAAACATGCAGTAAATTAAATTAAGACAGATATACTCACCCCTGTCTACAGGCTGTGTGTTGGCACTGCTGATGGTGAACTGATAAAGTGAGCTGATATCGTCTTCTCCTACAGCAGGGATGTGACAGCTTCTCTCTGAGGTGACATCCACAAGCACTGTGAACTCTGAAGAACAAACCAAAGAAAAATCATTACAATTTGACCTGCAAATACAGGTCTACAATTTCTGACAGAGAATCTCACACAGTGATCTAAAAATCTCAAAGAGTTTCTTGCACCTGAGGAGCTGACGTGGGCTGGAATAGGTACATCAGGGCAGAGACCCAGAAAGTTGCATTTGTAGGCCTCCTCGTACTGAGAGCTGTATGGCACAGAGCGCACACAGCCTACTGGGAGCAAAGACTAATGGGAAAACAGAGCAGAGATTCAAGTTTAAGCATGGTTGGTTAAGTAAGTTAATGGCCTTGATGCCCCACTCATTGATTTTGATGGGTAGCTGCTTCAGTTTCAGGGTCCTGAGAGTGCCCATAGAGCTTCACGGTCTCTGAATAAAACAGAGTTGTTGTTAATGCTATAAGTAATGCTTTTCTGACAACAACAAAAGAACTGTTGAATGAATGAAAACAATGTATCTTTCAACTATTTAAAAATACCACACCGCAAACACCAGGAGAGCATGTACTGGCAAAAGAAAAAGGCCAAAATTGTGTAATAACATAGCATTATACCCTCACACAAATAATGAGTGTGCTCCCCTCCCCATCTAGTTCATATTTACCCATATTATAATACAACTCTCTCTCTAAAAAGGGCGCACCACTAGAGCAGAGTACCTTAAGCACTGTAAAAGCTGACTGGATGAGAACTGGGTCTGCACCTCTCCATATGACCTGATTTCCCATGAGCACGTGCCAGGCTAGCTGTCGAAAGTCAGTAGCCCCGAGGACCTGCAGGACGAACTACAATGTTTACCAAGCAACAGCTCATGCATACAGTGTATGAGCTAATAAAAAAATGGGCCTTTTTCTTAACTAATATGCATCACTTTACCATATAAATGACTGCAAAAAAGCACACTTATTTTTCTGTCGGCGTACACATTTAAGTTGAATATACATAAGAAATTTACAAAAGTGCTTAAGTTCACCTGTCTCAAATGCCTCAGTGACCTAAATTTTGGACCCGGTAATTCATCCAGCTTTGCATCATCGTTCAGGAAGTTGTGGGCCAGCTCGCTCTCTGACTGGTGCCTCTGCATCTTTGAAGCACCTCCTTCTGCTCCCTCCCAGCAGCTCATTTCCTCCTCTTGCTCTTTCAAACACATGACATTAAAAAAAAGAAATAGCAAATGCTGTCAAGCAGAGGTTCATTACAAATGTGGGGAATTTCCGTAGGAAACTGAGACAAATGATGCTACACACCACACGAGTCATACCTACACAACTAACATGATGCACACATATGATGATAGCTACCCACTGTTTCCAAAACAAAAAAAAAACATACTTTGTGGTCACACCTGTGACTTACTGCAATACATACACTCATCGGCCATTTTATTAAGTACACTTATTAAGTACACAACTGCTCATTACTGCAAATAGCTAATCAGCCAATCACATGGTAGCAACTCAGTGCATTTAGGCATGAAGACCTGGTCAAGACGACCTGCTGAAGTTTAAACTGATCAGAATGGGGAATAAAGGTGATGTAAGTGAGTTTGAATGTGGCGTGGTTGTTGGTGCCAGACGAGGTTTGGTCTGAGTAATTCATAAACTGCTCATTTACTGGGATTTTCCCACACAACCATCTCTAGGCTTTACAGAGAATGTTTTGGAAAAAAAAACAAAAAAAACAAAACAAAAGGAAATATCCAGTGAGCAGCAGTTCTCTGGGTGAAAATGTCTTGTTGATGTCAGAGGTCAGAGAAGAATGGTCAGACTGCTTCGATCTGATAGGAAGGGAACAGTAACTCAAATAACAATTATATATAACCGAGTATGTAGAAGAGCATCTCTCACACAACACATCGAACCTTGAAGCAGATGGGCTACAGATGCCACTCCTGTCAGCTAAGAACAGGAAACTGAGGCTACAGTTCACACCAAAATTGGACAATTTCTAATTGGAAGATATGAAAAATGCTGCCTGGTCTGATGAGTCTCAATTTCTAATGCAATATTGTGAGAGTAGAGTCAGAATTTGGCATAAACAACATGAAAGCATTGATCCATCCTGTCCTGTATCAACTGTTCAGGCTGCTGGAGGTGGTGTAATGGTTTGGGGCACATTTTTGGCACATTTTGGGCCCCATAGTATCAATCAAGAACCATTTAATTGCCATAGCCTAGCTCCATATTGTTTCTGATCATGTCCATCCCTTTATTAACACAGTGTACCCATCTTCTTATTCACATCAAGGATGTGCAGCCAACAAATCTGCAGCAACTGTGTGATGCTATTATGTCATTATGGAGCAAAATCTCTAAGGAATGTTTCCAGCACCTTGTTGAATCTATGCCACGAAGAATTAAGGCGGTGCTGAAGGTAAAAGGGGGGCCGACCAGCTACTAGCAAAGTGTACCTAATAAAGTGTCCAGTTGGTGTATATTAATAGATTCTTGGTCATACGAGCCAGAACATGGTGGAGCAGCCTCCCTGACACTTGTCTGTAATTGAAATGTACTATATGACTGAGTGCTACAAACATTTACTTATGTACACTCTTTATATTAGGGCAGTGCTTCTCAATTATTTTCTGTTATGCCCCCCTTAGGAAGAAGAAAACATTTCGTGCCCCCCACTCTCCCCCGCGTCTATAAATAGTATCATTTGTCTATAAAATTGTTATTATAAGTACATCTCTGCATAACATTGTATCCTTATTAACATTAAAGAAAACAAAAAAAGAAAAAAGAAAGAAATATAGACACACCGGTCTTTCCTCGTCTCCCACCATAGTCACAGTGAAGCCAAGCGCTACATACGCTTCGTCATATTTCCTCGTCTTAGCTTTCGGGAGACTTTCGTTTGTCTCATTATCTCCGTCTCTCTCCACCTTTCTTTTCGTCACTGTTAAATATTTTTCCATTTTTCTTGAGGGTTTGTTTACTGCACTTCGTATCTTCCCATTCTCGGTGCAAAAGACCCTGCCACCTACTGTAGTGGATGTACAATTACACTTTATTCTAGTTCGGCAAAAAAGCGTGTTCCCTGGGGTCACACGCGCCCCCCGGCATCGCGCCCCACTATTTGAGAAG
>VUQS01056329.1:0-14781 GCA_015108495.1 Heterochromis multidens | reverse complement strand
TCGTGGCAGATAGCTGCCCCTCCCTGAGCCTGGTTCTGCCAGCGGTTTCTTCCTGTTAAAAGGGGGTTTTTCCTTCCCACTGTTGCCAAGTGCTTGCTCATAGGTGATCGTCTTATTGTTGGGGTTTTTCTGTATTATTGTCGGGTCTTTACCTTACAATATAAAGTGCCTTGATGTGACTTGTGTTGTGATTTGGCGCTATATAAATAAAATTGAACTGAATTAAAGTGATGTGAAAAACTTTTGTCAGGATTTACTGAGCTATTTTCTTTGCCTATGTATTTGTAGGAGTTTCTCTTTCAGGGCCAAAATTTGGGGAGTATTTAAATGACTCATACAAAAATGATTTACTAAGTTTTGCAGCAGGAACACAGAAATGCCAAGGGCAAATGTGTATTTGCACTCCTCAGTAATACTGGATATACTTAATGAAACAGAGCAGACCTTAGCGAGAGCATCAGGGGAATAATAGTTGCCCAATATAGGGCACAAAAACACCAAGGATGAGCCTATTGGGTTTGGATATCTTTCAGGTTTTTAGTTAGGTTAGTTACTACACAGAAAGGTGCAGTGAGCCTCTCACAAAAGCTTCTTTACGTCTTTATTCAACAGTGTGCACACAGAGCTCTGCAATCACAAAGTACTTTCATGTAGTTGGCTTTTTTTAACTTCTCTTTTTCACTTAATTACAGTGTGTCTTTTGCCCCGTCTTCCTCCCCTCACCCCTAACCGGTCGTGGCAGATGGCTGCCCCTCCCTGACCCTGGTTCTGCTGGAGGTTTCTTCCTGTTAAAAGGGAGTTTTTCCTTCCCACTGTTGCCAAGTGCTTGCTCATAGGGGGTCGTCTGATTGTTGGGGTTTTCGCTGTATTATTATAGGGTCTTTATCTTACAATATAAAGCGCCTTGAGGTGACTGTTGTAATTTGGCGCTATATAAATAAAGTTCAAATTGAAATTAATTAATTACATAACATATTGAAACGTCTGTTAAAATACAGCTGTTAGTGAAATTTTGATTAAAAATGTTAGATCAATGTCGGAATGTTAAAATACATTGTTCAGGTGTCACTGAATGGGGTTTTCAGAAACATTTGTTGAGAGTTGAGAGTCTGTTTCTTTTCTTTGACTTTTATAAATACCTGCAGACTCACATGGCATGCAGAAAAACAACACAAGAGCAATGTGTGCTAACAGATCTGCTCTATCGGAGCCCGTAGAGTTCAGTCAGGGCAAGCAAGGTAACCCGTGCGTGTCCACTGAAATCTAAAAATAGACATAAATTAAAACGTACTAAAGTGAAAGCGATTTTTCTCCTTTCTTCTCAAACAGAACTCTGTCTTCTCACTTGTTTGCATCCATCCATTAAATTACTGTCATCTTGTGGCCGCAGTTGGTTATTGTCTCTTAAACACACATTTAGTGTGTGTATCCCTCTTAGCAGTAACTTTATGATTGCCTGCAGGTGCTGCATTTAATGGACATCTGTAAATTGCAGCTATAACAAAATAACCTGGTTTACACTCCCTCAAATGGGCTCTGCACTACTTTGTTAAATATTTATACCATGTCTATGCCTTGAAGAACTTGTATGAGTATACAGTGCATAAATGCATCAATTCAAATGCTATTAGAAACACTTTATCCATCAAATAATAGCACTGTTACCAATTAAGACTGTAGACATTTTAAACAAGCATTCAAGCATTCAGTGGCAACACAATGACTCAGGGTGATGAATTGGACATAAAGATAACAGAATGTTAATTAAAGGCTCTCCAACCTGTGAAAGTTTAGCCTTGAGCAAACATTTGTCTTATTTGTTTGGGTACCTGTTCCCATCTCCTCACTGTTGAGTCTCTGTGGAGGCCCTCCGAACAGGGAGGAGGGATCCTCTCTGAGAATCTGCTGACAGTGTTCAATCATGAACTTCACCAACTCACAAACCTACAGGAAGAGAAAAATGGATACTGAGCCAGTGTAGCAACATAAGTTGGAATGCTTGTTTTCAAGGATGCGTGAAAGCACTTTGAGCATTCATAGTAAGCCAATATCTGAGCAGCTACTTGGTGTTACAAAACTTCATACTATGTGGAACATTTCTCAGACTTTGCTCTGTTCTTGTCCCATCACAAAAAGTAAAACTGCTCTGAAATTAGACCTTTCAGCCTCTTTATGAAGCAGACATTCCAGTGAGAAAACCTTGATGTGATTTAGTGTTACATGGCTCTGATTAACACAAAAATAACATTCAGTTGACTGTTTAATCAGATTAACGTGTTTTGTAACTCAACATACTGCATACCTGAATATGACTATAAACCATTATAGAGAATGAGGGTTCATTTTTCCTAGTCTCTTTTAATAATATTTTTTTGATAAGGAACATCCCACACCAGCAGATCTCAGCCTGAAGTGGCAACTTCTCTGTTTTTATTGTCTGCAGATAAAAATAACAAACTTGTCTTTGTCAGTGAGCTGTGGGGCTGCTCAGACAGATTTATTTTATTATGTTGCACCGATGCTAGGAGTCAAAGTCATCATAGAAGGAATGACAAACTCTGTCTGAGGTTTGGGTCAGTTTCCAAAGCTGCTGAATCGATATTTCACCTTAGAGAAATGTTTCTTCAGCTGGGTTTTGAGGAGGGACAAAAAAGGACATTCATTTAACATAACTTGGTGAAAAAACTGATTTGATGCTGTTGATCTTCCACTCTTACTTTCTTGGTTCCTTCACCCTCCACCTCGGGGCTACATGGCACTCCAGGAGGCCAGAGCATGCTGGGAGCAATGCACACTGACAGATTAAAGCTAGTCATCTGGTTCTCCTGGGCGTTGCCTTGGATACCGTGAAGAACAGCCAGCAGGTAGCGCAGCAGGAGGGCGTTCTCCTTGGGCAGCCGACAAATCATCCTGCAGGGAGACAAAACGGCGACTTGTAAACTGTGTTTTAGCACCTGCGATTAATGTTCAAACAGTACAGAGTATGTTGTATGTTACCTCTGTATGTCTTGCACCTGCTCCTCCTCCTCCTCTTCTTCCTCGAGCACCTCCATCCAGTCTTCATGCAGCTCGCAGCACAACAAGCTGCCGGGGATGCTGCGCAGGAAATCCTGAAGATGAGCATGCAGCAACAGTAAAAGAAGAAGAAGAAGAAGAAAAAAAAATACACAAAGAACTGTTTATTGTCCCACTTAAGAAGCTCTTTTCAGAAATGTAACATTGTTGCTTCATTAATATGTTAAAGTGAAATGTTTTCCTCACGGCTTCATTCAGACCTCACCAAACACCTTTTTATACATAAAAGGTGTTTGGTGAGGTCTCTGTGATATTCTACCAGTGTTGGTGCTAAAAAGTAGAAAAAGCCTTCAAACTTTGTCCTATTTTCAGACAAAATCCTGTTCACGACTATAACAGTTTTGTTTTTTCCTCATAAATGAGCAACTCTAAAGTATTCTCTTATCTGGCAATAGATGAGTTTGTGGAGCATGAGACAAAGACTGAAACTGAGTGTCTCAGGCCAAAGTTTTCTTTTTTCTGATTTTCTTCTTGTTTATACATACAAAGTTTTAATTTTTATTCAGTATATACTAACACATGTCTCATACAACTTTTTGCCGCACAGGTTGGTTCACATAAAGCCCTCAACCAGTTCACAAAAAAACATGCTTAAGCCTTTATATACGGTGGTCCTGAGAGGTCAAACGCACCTGCAACTTAAGGAAACACCAGCAAATAGAAAAGCGCTGCAAAAGCACACAAAACACAACAGAAGTAAAAAAAAAACAAAATCTCACAAAATACAATGGAAGTGTTTTTGGGGAGACAATAATGTAACGGACCAGCTGCGGAAGTGACAGAAACCAAAACATGTGAAGATTGCACTGAGACACGCTTAAAAGAAGTGGAGGATTCATCGGTGTTGTGAGGGAGAAAAAGATGCAGGTAACGTGTGTTTTAATCACATGATTTTTCTATTTTTTCTATTTCCGTTATGTTTTTTGTGCTTTTGCAGCATTTTTCTATTTGCTGGTGTTTTCTTAAGTTGCAGTGCGTTTGAATTTTCAGGGCCACTGCATTTATAACATTACACAATCATACATTCTGATTACAGTTCTGAAGAGGGTTACCATACAGCCAACTCACAACAACCTGTTTCCCAAGACTGAATTAAGGGGTGATTTTAGACCAAAAAGAGGGCTGATCAGAAGTGTCAAACTCAGGTTTACAAATGCCAAAATCATGCATTCCGATTATACTTACAAGGAGCCTGCCACACAACGAACTCACAACAACCTGTTTCAAAACCCTGAATACTTGCAGTATGGACCATGTTTTGCTGTCATGAATATGACAACTGAATGGCTGTGTACAGAGTTGGATTCAACATAAACGAGATGTTTGATCATACAGCCCTGCCATGAATCTAACGGCACATGCAAATTAAACTTGTCTTCACAGCTCTATCATTTGAGACTGGGGTCATAGAAACATAGCTATTGTGCTGTAGTTGCGTTCCTCTTTTCAGTTTGACACAGGACACACCACACATGGCAAACACAAGCACAGGTTCTTAGTTAAGAACCTACAGGTAGTTTAGGGCATTCTCCAAATTAAGAGCCTCAGAAGACAAAACCACATTGCAATCTTGTGTGTGCCTATCGGCTCATGTGACATAATGTAATCAGTCTTGTGTTATGTTGTTGTTGTGATAGATAAATGTTACCAAGTCAGACCTTGTACAACAGAAAAGTGACCAGCGCTCATTTAGACATGAAGACACATCCAGCTGCTGTCAGGAGTGCATGTCTGAAATGGAGCTTTTGTTCTTGAATTCAGCAGGTTCTGGTTGGTCTGTTTAAGGAGGAGTAAAAATGTTCTTTTGCATAAGTTGACAATAGCCTGGCGAGGAAGACGAGTGAAGACGTGGCAGAGTTTAAGCACTCATGCACAGAAGCTCTGTTATCCCTCCAGATTACATGAGATTATAGTCCAGATTATATTAACAAGCATACTAGGCTCCTCTGCTATGAACAGCCTGTCCTGCAGCTGCATAGCACACTAGAGAGATGTGGAAGAAGCTGATTAATGCTGTGTTTCCAGATGGGTAAACAGCGTGTCAGTAAAGGTCAGAGATGCATGTACACAAAGAGCACATCATGGTACCATTAGACTAATCTCCTTTCTGAAATGCATGCATCCCACCTTAAAGACTCCAGCTATGATGAAGACGTGGTCTCGTGTCAGAGGAAGCTGAGACTCTCCGGTGTCCAAAGCATCCCGCAGCTCCCTGACAGCCCGGGCACCTGCTGGCCGACGGAAGATCCCACGTGTCCATGAACCCTCATGGTACAGAAACGCCAACATGTCCTGTGAGAGAGAAGAGAAGAAATAAAAGAGGGCATTCCTATTGATTTCTTTAAAGGAACAGTGTGTAAAATCTCACCACTAGATATCAGTAGATTGGAGATTGAAGTCACCTGAATTCTGTTTTCTAACCCCTCCCAATTCAAGTGCATAATCCTAGCTACGGTGGCTGCTTTAGGACAAACAACTCTGGCCGTTGTTCATCTGTAGTGAGTGTAGACTGTCAGTCCACCACAAAATTACACACTAATCAATGTATATTTATGAGTACAGCATTCTGTTTTCCTTATAAAATAACCTCAAAAAATTACTGTATCTTTAAGACTATAATATTGAGTGAGAAACCAGGCGACTCCCTGAGTGAAAAGATCGTTCTGGAGGGTTTGTTGTAGTCTGTTTGAACAACAACATTTGCAAGGCTGTGAGAAACAGAAGCAGTTCAGTTGAACCTTCAGATATCTTGATGTTATGGCATTATCTGGCTTTCGCTAATTTCTGTGAATTGTTATTTCTTTGGGGCCTAATGATTACACAACATAACTCTATGAGAACATTTTTCTTTTAATTTATTTGGGGTCAACTGTGCAAGTACAAGTTATTGAGAAGTATAGCCACTTTGCCAAGGTGTGAAAAAGGCTAAAACTCTCACGCTGTGCAGAGAGAGAGTACAACCCAAACCACCAAGACACCACCAGGGCACAGAGTAGCTGTGGAAATTGTTGGAACATCACTGTCAGTCACTGTCTACTGTCAAGTGAGTATTTCATCACCATGTACTGAGAGGCTGCCCTTCAAGAAGGAACCCCTGCTCCGAAATCATCAGCTTTAAGCTGGGCTAAAATTTGTAGCTGAACACACAGACAAAGGAAAATTTCATGGTTTGGTAACACAAAAACCAGTCACAAATACCAGAGGTATGCTTGGAGGAATAAAGGTAAAGCATTCAACCCCAAGAAAACAATGTTACCTGTTAAGCACAGCGGTGGTGGCATCATGCTCTGGGGCTATTTTTCCATCAGTCAAACGGATACATTGAACAGACTGGATGTAATTCTTCAGTCTAACCTCAAACCGCTGAGTGAAACTTACTACATACTATTAGGTGTTTTAACAGGTCCATTACCTGAAACACGTTAAAGCTGTTAGGGAATTTTTAAAACGGGCTAAAAAATAATATTTGGGAAAACCTTTTCAAAATCCTGACCTCAAAGCCACTGAAAATGTGTGGACAGTGCTTAAAAGTAAGCTGTGCATCAGGAAAGTAACCACCTTTATCAAAGGCCACAATTCTACCTAGAAGAGTGGTTATAAAAAAAAACATCCAACCTGAATTATACTAAGCTTGCAGATAGCTACCAAAGCATCTGGTCAAGGTGTGACTTGTTCAGAGACATTTAACCAATTGATCTGTTCTATAGTTTATGTCACTCAGTCACATGCTCACCATGACTGGCTTTGGCAGGGTGTCCCCTTCACAAAGGGAGCTGAGTGGCTGTCCGAACAAACAGCCTCGCGGAGTGCTGAGAGACAGCTCATTCAGGTGAGAGGACGAGCCTCGCCAGAAGGCCCAGGCGATGAGCGACCGCCTCCTTTTGAACGACTTCCCAGACAAATCTGAAGAGATGACAGCAGGCCAGAAAGCGTGAGATTATAATGCTCTATCTTTTATTTTTAATTTCTTTGACACCAGATGGATGATTTTACCTGCGTGCTGTTGTGGTGGCTCAACAGGTCGAGGCTTGAGGATGAACTGAAACTGCTTGTACACCTGCAGCTGCTCCGTCTGTGTGGCCTTCAGTCTGTCTCCAGGTGGAGCAGCAGCATCCCTGCCTCCTCCCTGAGAGTATCTCACATGACTCATGTGGATGCTGAAGGGAAACTCGTGACCTGAGATAGAGAAGAGACAATAGTGCTCCCTGAAGGCTCAGTGTGGTTGCTATAAAACAAGATCACATTATAAGTGAGCACACACTCTTTCAGGAGCTACATCACACTCTTCTCTGGGGATGAAAGATACTAGTGTGCCTAAAAAAACCCCATCTCACCCCTGTGTCATGCCAATAAAGATCAAAAGAAAGTGAATCACACAGCTGGTTCAGGAAACAAACTGAATACAGGAAAACAACTGACAGTCTGTTCAACTAGTGTGTCCCAAGCTCACTGACCAATTAGAGGATAAGGGGCGTTGTCCCTTTTGGAGATGACCCACAGCTGGAAGTCTTTGACATTTCCCTAAAAAAATAGAGATGAAGAGTCAGGAAAACAAAATGCACAAAAAAGTCATGAGAGAAAACCACAGCAGGCAGAGCAGAGGTGTGACAAAAGGTTATATTCATTTTGACTTTTCACATGTTGTTTGTGTTCACACAACACAGGGCTCCTGTAAAAACATGGGAAGAAAACAGTGTACTGAACTTTATTGCATTTTTTCAACATTTTTTTCATCAGATGGCCAAAGTGAGTAAGATAAAGTAAGTAAAGAGCCACACATTGGACATTTGAATTATAATCAGAGGCGTAGTGCTATGTATTAAGGTACCAGAACACAACTAAGAACAAGCATGTGGTTAAACGCTGGATTGACTTTCTGAATAAATAGTATATTTGGATTATTACTCACAATGATGCCAAACTGCTGCAGGGCCAGGCGGATCACCTCATTGGTTGAATCTGAGTTGCTGACTGGGACCGTCTTAGTCTAATTACAGGAAGAGCAGGACACAAACACAGGAGATACTGAAGCATCACACTGCACTGCCAGTGTCACTATAATATCCTGTAACAACACCTTACAGTTGTACTAGTATACACAAATAAATCAGCTGTAGGTCCCTACAGTATGAAACTTACAAGAACAAACGTATTGATTCCTTTCCCGTACACTCTCAGAGGGATGGTTTTCGGTTCTTCCCTCTCTTTCTCTTCTTTTATCCGACTGCAGATGAAATGCTACATGTAAGAATTACTGTTTCTCTAACACACACGGTAAATATGATACTTTATGTTGACACATGAAGGCAGTGTACCTCTTAAGGAGGGAGAACCATTTCTCCTTCTGTTCTGCTGAGCTGAAGGGAAGCACAAACATCAAAAGAGCACCACGTATCACTACAGTCTGTGTGTGTGTGTTCATGTGCGTCAGTGAGTGGGCCATAATAATAACTGTTTTGTTTTCTAAGTACAGCAACTGGCAGCATACTGCAAGATTTCAGGTTGTAGGATGTATTTCCCAAGCAAATCCCTCCAAGGAAGCAAAGTGTTAGTTCATACAGGTCACAAAGTCAACCTCAGCTAAATTCCCAGCATATCACCTGATCTTAGTGGCAGCCCACATTAGCTGATCTCTGCTTCATCTGCTGATCACCCTTCGGACATCCACTTTGTGTAGGTAGGGTGTGATATTTAAGTCGCTTTAGTCTGCACACATTTGCTGCACATCTGCAAACCACTTTGCAACCCACTTCCTCAAGCTCCTCCTTTAATGCACCTTTAATGCTCTGTCTGATCTAATCAGTGTCTGTAGTCACTGATGCCTGCTCTGTTCTGTTGGTCTTGCTGTTGCTCATGCCATGTGCAAAACATAAAACCTACTGCAGATGGTTGTTAGTAGTTAACTCATGACGATAAAACTCTTAGTCCTCCCTCAGAGTAGGATTCCTGCAATGACTTTCAGCAGTGTGGCGTTGCTTCTTTGGGTCTAGATACATTTCTTGACAAGATGAGGTCTTGTATGTCTTTCTATAGTGAAAATATAATGCAAAACATCAATTTTTTACCCTATTTCGCTATGGTAATGGGTTCTTCCAAAAATTAGAATTTTCATTCAAATCTGTCCAAAACTTTTTGACTAACCCTGCTAACAAATCTCCTTGGTAAAAGAAAAAATTTCACATATCTGACAGACGGCTTTAAACAGCAGTTCACGTACTTTAACTGGGAAGTCTAGCATCCTTTTATAGTATGAGTAGCTTGCTTGGTACAGCTCTTTGGTCATTTATTTATTTATTTGTCCTTTGTTCCCATCCTTACCAACCTGACATGATTCAGGGTGCATCAAACCCTGCTTTGTAGGTCAATCAGAGCCTTTCAGCCTGTATTCTTACTGATTTTGATATGATTAAAAAAGATATCTTCTCTTCCACTATTTGAATGTTTAAATTTACACTTTTAATTATACCTCTTGTGAATCTATGTTACAGTTCGGTTTTTCTTAAGTAGAACTTGAGCCAGAAAGTTGGTGAAATATTTTTACTCCTCATAGTAAAAGCAGGACTGAGATTTTTTTGGGGTCCCGATTACGATTTCCTTTTGGAAAGAACAAGCCCTGATGTGTTATTCATTGCACGGTGGGATGTCACTGAGTGCTTATGCTTCCTTTGGCATTTAAGGTCAGGTTTACAGCATCAGCAGCATATTTTCTGTGGAAACATAAACACATTTATAGCTGCTGACGTAAGGCAGCGTGAGCACGAACAAAGTTTGTACAAGTTTGTCATGTTTCGGTTAACCCCATCAGAATCAGTCCAAGTTAAAGACTTCTAAACACCTTGGTATTAAAAAAAAAAAGTGTGTGTGTGAATATTTGTGTCTTTATATGTGCAGCATGTGTGCAGTACTACTGTGTATCTTTGTGTGTGATACCTAAAGGTAGCCACACAGTTGCAGGTGGGCCAGCCCATTACAAAGCTCCTCTCTGGGTTTGTGCTGCCCTCACACACCTCGTCCATGCAGCCTGCCATCCACATCTCACACACACGCACCTGGACTTTCTGCTTGAAGTGGTTGGCTGACCTAGGAACAGAGCACGAGAATGCACACACATACAACCTTACACTTCTACCTTACACCCAGGCATTAACCTAATTACTGAGTGAAGGACATGAAGAGCAGCCAAAATGTTCTTAAGCTGCTTCAAAGAAAGAGAAGAATACACACACACTTACTTAGCTTTGGCAATCACCAGTATGTCATTAAAGAGGAAGAGGTGTCTGTCCTGAGTCTGCATCCCCGTCTTCAACTGAGCATGTCCTTGGAGAAGAAACGACCTATCAGAACCAGTCAGGAAGGACTGGATCAGCGGACACGTCTCTGGACACATGGGAACCAGGAAGCTTTCTCTGGAATATAAATAAATGGGACAAATTAGCTTTAAGACACTGAGACAATGTCCCATAAATCTCTTTCACTTAACCTAGCACAAAGGATCATTACCTTTCATTCAAAGGTGTTCTCTATGAGTTTACTGGTTTTTCCAGCAGCCCTTTATAGTAAAAGCTTTGGCTCTGTTTACATTGGAAGAATAGTAGCTTCTTCCTGCTCTGAGGCTGTTCCAACCAAAAATAGAAACTATTACACACAGGTGACCCATTTTAAGTGTCTTCTGTGGTTCAAAAGTGTGCAGTTTAGGTAACTACAACAATGGCTGGGACCATCGGCAGTATATCAAAGATAGACACAGCCACTCACTGGTTAGTAGGGCCCTGTTGTGAAGACTCGAGCTGAGATTTTTCCCCATTGCCCCAGTGTTTTTCAGCTAGACATAACGAACAAGGGGTGGATCTAAAAGAGAAGCTGCTCAGCCACATGGCAAACCCTCCCCAAATCATTTTGATTTATAAAATGAACCTCAAGTTTTACTCGATAAGATTTGAAACTAGCAATTGATCTCACAAACTCATCAAGATAGTGTTAACCGAGATTAGAGATCAAGGAAGCTGTTTTCCCATAGACTTCTATATAACTGGGTTGTAATTAAATAGTCCCAAAACTACCTCCTATGTGTTTTCCTAATTGCTTTTCCTTGACCTTAATGGAAAACATCATGGAGGTCAAGGAACGACGTGAAGGAAGATTGTGTCATCCACCGATTGGAAGGTTGCTGGTTCAGTCCCCCAGTTCCTCTGGTCTGCATGTCAAAGTATCCCTGGGCAAGATACTTAACTCTGAGTTGCCCCCAACAAGACAAGGTGCTTAGATACAGGAAAAAAATGCCTGTATGACTATGTGTGTGATTGGGTGAATGTGGCTTGTAGTAAAAGAGTTTTGAGTGCTTAGTGAGAGTAGAAAAGCACTATATAAGTACCAGTCCATTTACCAAGGTTAGAATTTAAAAGAAGAAGGAAGAACACCAGTCAAAACAGTGACATGCTGTCCACTCATATTTTCTCTTCCCGCTAAAGAGATGATCCACTTTAACCTTTGCCTTTATTAAGGCTATTAGCATCTTAGATTAATTAATAACAATCCTAAATGCTGACAATACAACGATGTCCAAAATGAGGACATAACCAATGCTCAAACTTCACTTCCAATTTATTAATTTAATATAGGTAATGATCTTTATACAGAGACCACTTACAAAGTGATGAATAAGTATGAAGATTTTACTGACGTACGTACTAAAGTAACAGAGTTCTAAAGTACTAAAGTAACAAGTCAGAGTTCACTTGTGGATTTAAAAAGTTGTTGAAAGTTCAAAACATGTCAGCATATCAGTGAGTTATGGTATAAGATGAAAACACAGCAATAATTTACATGATGATCTAAGTCACCTGTTACTCCCCTCACCCCAGACCTTCTTGGGGTTGTAACATAAGCCGTAACACACCTGTCAGTCATTTGAGGCACTCCCACAATGGCTTCATACTGTCAGAAGATACATCCTTCTTTTATATACAGTCTATCACTGGGATCCCATATACAGTCACAAGACTTATTTAATGCTTGCTTTTTCTTCTTTTAAAATTAAAATTTTCAGATATACTGTATGTCAACTGATGACAAACAGGGGTAGGAACCATTAATCTAAATAATGTACCTGAGACAAAAGGGCAAACACCCTTCACCTGAAAGCTTCATGTCCCAATAATGTTATACTAAAATAATCACTTTGATATGACCTGTGCTACCATTTCATATTTAATACAGTAACTTGTTTTTGAAGCAGCGTGACTCACTCATAATCCTAAACAGCAGCTAACTCATTGGTCCAAACTTTTCTGTCTTGTAAGAAGATATTTGGAGGTGTACAACATTAGTTTATCTCCAAGCATCTTTGGTGATGACGTCCCTGTATAAATAAAAAGAGTCAGCCTCTGCCTCTTATGTTGAGAGTTTAGTGTCTCTGTTATTAGATTATTCACTTCAGATCTCTGTCTCTTTCTGGCATCCTTAATCACCAAACACAAGACAGCCTGCAAGTACATCAAAGCACTCTTCCTTATGTAAACTGCATTATGTAGTTCACGAGAGTCATCGGTGAGTACAGTGAGAGTTTCAGAACATTATTAACAGTATTTACATGCTTACAGTGAAGCGCTCTGAAAGCCTGGGAAGGACTTTTTAAATGTTTGATTGGTTTTACTGGTGAAATTTCATTTTTCCCTCAATGGTCTACGCCTGTATTTAGATAAAATGTACTTATTCACTTAGCTAAGAGAAGATGAATAAACCTCTCATGTCAGTATGCTAAATATGATGGACAACAGAGGGTTAACTGTTAACATAATACATGGTAACATGGCAATAATAGGTAGCTTGGCTTGGTCTGAAGGTAACAAAATCCTGGTGGAGGAAGTTTTCAGATCCTTTACTTAAAACCGCATATGACTTTGTAAAATACTTCAACTTAGAGAATAGTAAAAGAAAAAAAAGCTCATCACAATTACCTAGAACCCACACAATACACCTTCCCAATATTCATCATTTTCAGTCAATATTTCAAACACGGAGCTCAACAAAATGTATTAAAATGATTATAAAAAATAAACAGAACAGTTTCAAATCAAATTTTCCATTTTGGCATTATAAATTCCAGTGATCAAAATAAGTACTAATTAATTTTCAGTCAACTCACTTACACTATTAACTGTTTCACATTTCTTTCTTAACATGGCCTATAATACTTTCATTTAAAGGCAGGTAGGTAGGTACAAGAGCCCTAATCAGTGAAAATGGGATTTGTGTTAACCACAACAGTTGTAAATAATTGTAGTGTAGTAAAAAGTACGACAATTAAAGATGGAGCCCATTACTTGAATTAAAATTGTTAGCCCTGCTTTACCATTGTATGGCCCGCTGCACATATACAGTGTTTCTAGCATTTCCACAAAGGCCAAACTTCACAAACCTAAATAATTTTTTTTCTAGATCCTGGGAAGGTTTTATACACCCACATTGGATGTAATGATGCACAAATCATTTAACCTATATTTAAAGTAGAAAAAAGGCAGCATACCAAATATTGAAATTGAGATTATTGGTAGTTTTTTAATAAAGTTAAAAAACTAATCAGGTTAATCAGTAACATGACTTATTTCTGAAAGACTGCATGGACAAATAGTTCAACAAATGAAACATTGCCCATTGTAGATAATATAAAAGGTTTTATAGAATTCAAAGCAAACTCTGCACCCAGGAGACAAGGCCAAAAATCAGTATTGTATGGCCATAAACTTGCACAACTACTAAAGTAAATCGTAAAGTTAAGTTTACAAATTTATCCTATACCGGTGGGATTTTTTTCCTTCTAAATATTGCAAATGTCTGTTGGAACAATTTAGAAATAAGGCTAACTGGTGCTGCTATATGCAGCTCTCTTCATACACCTGTGCCAGGACCTCAAAAGACCACTAATTAATCCCATTGTTCCAATAGGAACAAAACTCTGGGTAGTCACAGCACCCTGCCAAAAAGCAGTCCTGCATCTTAAGTCCCAATAAACCTTAAATTCTTGAGTTTTTGTAACGACCAAATAAGCAAAAAATAATGTGTTAATTAGTGGGCTTCAGAGCTGCTGTGAGCCTATTTGGCTACCTTTGGACAGTACCAGGCCAGCTCTTTACTCTTTTTCCAGTCTTTATTCCATGCTAAGCAAACCTATGAGGAATAGAAATGGCATCTTCACCAGCAGAGCAGCTCCACAGTCCAAAGACATCTGTGTTAGGCTAGTTGGTGATTCTAAATTGGCTATTGATGTGAGGCAGATAAAGTGTATAGAATAAAGAACTGTATGAATATATGGTTAAATGTGACTTGTAGTCTAAAGGTGCTTTGAATGGTCAGTAAGACTAGAAAATTGCTATATAAATGACAGTCCATTAAATACCAGTCCAAATAAATGTATTTAGCAAAATGTAGAGCTACAGTCAGAAATTTACTAACACTCACCATGGGCATGAATGTCATGGTACTTTTTCTAGAGTGGAAAGATTGTACAGCATACATCTTTAATGATGTTTTAAAAAAAAAAAGACAAGAATTGGGTGCACAAGTTTGATTTTATTTTGGATTTTCTCTAATCCACACAGGGTTAAAAATATACATACAGTCCTTTAAGTCTTTTAATATGTGGTGCTTAAGGTGCTACAATTTCTTTTAACTTGACAAGGCCAAGGCCTATTAACTTCTCATTAGTGA
>VUQS01056326.1:0-14120 GCA_015108495.1 Heterochromis multidens | reverse complement strand
CTTTGACAGCTCTTTGGTCTTGGCCATAGTGGAGTTTGGAGTGTGACTGTTTGAGGTTGTGGACAGGTGTCTTTTATACTGATAATGAGTTCAAACAGGTGCCATCAATACAGGTGACGACTGGAGGACAGAGGAGCCTCTTACAGAAGAAGTTACAGGTCTGTGAGAGCCAGAAATCTTGCTTGTTTGTAGGTGACCAAATACTTATTTTCCACCATAATTTGCAAATAAATTATTTAAAAATCAGACGATGTGATTTTCTGGATTTTTTTTTTCTCATTTTGTCTCTCATAGTTGAGGTATACCTATGATGAAAATTATAGGCCTCTCTCATCTTTTTAAGTGGGAGAACTTGCACAATTGGTGGCTGACTAAATACTTTTTTGCCCCACTGTAGCAGCATAACTTAGGGATAGTTCAGGATCGCAGCCTGAACTATTGGCTTAAAAATGGAGAGGGTGTCTGTGTCCTGAATCCAAACTGGGGCTGGTTCCACAGGAGAGGGGTCTGAAAGCTGAAGGTTCTGCCTCCCATTCTGCTTTTGGAAACCCTCACAAGTAAACCTGCAGTCTGAGAGCAAAGTGCATTATTGGGATATTATGGTACCAGACAGAGTCTCTACATTAGGAAAACTGCCACCTCACATGTCCTGAGCTAACACCTTCATTAAATTGTGCCCATAAAACACAAGCCTGAGTAAAGAGGCCCCTTCAGGGTAGCGGCCTTCAAGGCAGAGTTAGGATGATAAACCTGCATGCATGTTGGGTTACTGGTACTGAATATGAAGTAAATAATGTTCCTCAAGCTTTGAGTGATCGATAAGACAAGAAAAGTGCCATGTTGCAGTCCTTCGGCCCAATAATTACCCGGTGCATAATTAATGTGTCCACTGGGACAAATGCATCACTAAACCTCTTCTCACGCTTTACAGTTGCCTTTGTGGTCACATAACTCTCACTAACTTCTAGAAAAAAAAACTGCTTTTAGTCCCTATGCTCCGACCACCTGGAACTTAATAATAATAACTAATGCACCCCAAAAACAAATTCTTTGGTAACTCTTGGTCAATTTTAATTCATGATTACAAACCATTTAGCTTCCCCCTGTGCCTGTTTTAATTAATTTGCCTCTTGCATCTGAATCTTGTATCCTTAATTGTATTTGTACGTACACAGTTTTGCTCTACTCTGTTCTTTTTTTAGCTTGTGTCTTTTATTGCTTGAATCTTTTTGTCATTTTAAATACTTTACATCACTGTAAATGAGGTCTAGCCCTGAATTAATTTGAGTTTAAATAAATAAAATAAGCTAACTTGTTTGAGACCCAGGCCATTATTTTTTTCTTATATATGTAGGGAGACATATGTTAGGCACTGACTGAGAGGGTCCTAAAAATCAGCGTTAGCGGATGGGACACATCAAAGAGCTGGATAAGCCCAGCATAACCTCTATAACTTCAGACCAATGTTCCACTTCATGCCCCCTGCTCCCCATTTTTTAAAAAATGATTACAGAGACCGTACAAATCCTTTCCCCCTGACCAAACACACACACACACAGATAAACAATGTCTCCCTCCACTGGGCTGAAGCTCACAGATGAACTAGAATGTCCATAAAGACATCAGATTTATTGCTGATTTTCTGCTTGATCTGTGTTTAATGTTGAAGACTGTAAGGTATCAGTGAGGCCAATTTCCAGGAGCAAATTATCCGCTTGGGCTGAGTCCTTTGTGTGTTTGCTGAGTGCTGAATTTAAAGACTATTAATGTTCTGTTGGGCCAAGACTTTCAGAGATCCTTGGGAGTTCCCACCGTTGTGGAAACTGTTGACAGTACAGTCAACGTGCTGCCTGGGCTTCAAATTCATTAAGTCAGTTCACTTTAGCTGTGTGTGCGCCTCCATTTTGCAGCACATTTTCTATCATCAGCTAGGAACTCGTGTTTGTGTGCATTTCACATGCTTACAGGCTTATGTAACCTTCCAGAATCACTAAGCAAGGAAGTGCATCAAAGTCCAGAAATGGTAGAAACACAGAATGAAGACTCAAACACACGACTCTGGAGACCTGAGGCCCGTACTACTACTAAGGTGTCTTACCATGATCGTACAAATAGGTGTCCTGTTTTAGGATTGTATTTTAATGCTTATAGAACAATAAAATTATTTTTAAATTGTTTGCAGCCAACAGGAGAAAAAAAAAAATCAAGGAATAAAGCTGTGGCTCATCTGAGAAACACAGACTTTAGATGCTCCTAGTCTCCGAGTATGGAAGCCTGAGTGATCTTCCAGGAATGGTGACGCTATTTTATGGAGATTTGGTTAGTCAGTTGGTGGTGATTTTATACCTGTTGATCTCAGGTTCGCACCATAAGTTACCGTGGCGATCTTCGTAGAACTGAAAACCCAGGTTTAACCCTGAAGTTACCTGGATAAGACGAAATCCTGCTTCATAGTACAGGCCTCAGGTAAAAGCTTGCAAACTTTACTCAGGTAAAGCAGAGTTCAGCCCAACTTTGAAAGTAGTGGCAAAAACCAAGATGCTCAACAAAGAAAGATGATCTAAAAGCTGTGAGAGAACACCCAGCAATTAGACACAGGTGGAGCACATTGTGGCAGAGCAGGTAATCAGACAGGGGGGAAACACAGGAAGGCTGGACCTGAAACAGGACACAGGGTGACTAAACACAAAAAATAACAAATAATGCTGTGCAACAAAAGAAACTTAGTAATAATTTTTTAACATAAACACTTCAGCGTTGAATAGCTGTTGGCTGAACTGTTGTTTGGTTGAAAAATAGTTTCAAAATGAAAGTCCTTCTTTGGTATCACCTGGATGACCTTGTTAGACTTCCTAGCATCCTCAAGAATTGTTTCATGTCACCTGAAACATTCACCAGAAGGGCAACTTGAATGCCTGACCTCCTGCTTTGAGGACCATTTCTCATCCCACTGAGCTACCTGACCACACACTTACTTGCAAATTTACAATGCTGTCATCGGGGGCAGCGAGGTGATGGGTATGACAGTCCATATACATTAAGTTCGCCAAGCAACAAATGAGGCAGAATTTAGACTTACATAGAAAAACATTATGTAAAAGTGTGGTTTGTGTTTAAAGAAAAAACGCTGTGGTAACGCATGTCTGTGGTTCAGTTTTTGCTGTCATAAAGCAGGAGATAACTTTGTTGCTTTAACTATCTTTGCTTTATAAATAGGATTGTGTCCAGGTGGAAAAATCCACCTGACATCCAATTTGTGCTTCTGGGTCATCGTGTGTCTTTCTTTTTCCATGTCCTCTTTCAGTCAGGACATGCCTGTACCCTGAGGGATCCTTTCACACTTCAGTTTCACCCTAATTCCGTGGCCTAAGCATACCTCTGTCCACCCCAAACTTACAGCAGGTGGCCTTTTGAATCCTATCCAACTTTTTCCCAATAAAAAAGTAGTTACCAAACTGAAGACATAATGATATGTACCCTGTAAATTTGGCGATATTCAGTCTTCTACAAATGAGATGAACATACACAAAGCAACCTTTCCTGTCTGCTTTGTTTCCCCACTGCTGCTGCTTGCCATTTAAATCTTTTCAGGGCATGTAACATATTTTCCATAATAGTGTCTTAATCTCAGAGCGCCTGATGGAAAAACTCTCTGTTAGAGCCAAATGTTGCTCTGTTAATTTTGATCGATCAGAAGCTGTCAGTGCGGAGTGGTTGATTTTCTGACCTCCAAATGGGAGGATTGGAACATGTCCAAAACTGGTTCTGGAGGGTGGGAAAAGTGGAAGCCTGTTTCTATTTCCTACCACCTTATATTGCTACATTAGAGGGAAAATTACAGCTTTCAGTACTGCTTACTTAAGCAATATGGTATAGGAGCATCCAGATATTGATGACAGCTATGATATATGAAAAATTAAAGTGTAATTAATTTGCCAACAAAGAAACAAAGTTAAATATGGATTTTCTGTAGATACTGCAATAATTTTCTATGCATGCATAACGTGCCCTGGCCCTGATAATGGTTGGAAATATGACATTGTGACAGCCCTGGAACTATGTGTAAAATGTAATGCAACTGTATAGATTAGCAAAACATATAGTTCCCATGTGTGTACCTTGGCCAGCAGATAGGGATGTTCATTATGACCCACAGCCATGGCATTAAAAAATGAACGTTAGCCACTGTGACTTCACCCACTGGTTTGAATACTCATTTTGAAGCCTCAAGATAAACGAGCCCATGAACTCATTGGGAAAGTGTTTCCAGACGTTAGGGTTGACAGCTGTTTTCCCATCATCTTCTATAGGATCACAAGTCTTTTTGCAACCACAGGTATCGCCCCCTGGGGGCCATCAAAAAGAATGCAGGTTTAAGGCACTTCAGTCTACGCTTCATTTTTCAGATCTGGGAGCTACAACCATCATTTATACATGTCTGTGCGCATAATCAAAACAAAATATCGAATATTAAATCTCAGTGCAGTATTGTCCCATTATTTAAATGTAGTCTGCCATTATTGATGTATTTCTCTCTTTTTTTAATCTATTCAAAAATTAACACTACTTCTTTGAACCATTAATTTGCAGATTTATATTCTAAAGTATAAGTCAGCTAATTATGCTTTATTATAGAAGTTTACTTTAGTAAATAAAGTAGATTAACTACAGCTGCAGCATTAAAGTGATGTACGCATTAATAATCAGTAATTATAATCCAATAATATAATGCCTCTGTGCACATAAAAGATGGCTGTAGCCACTGTGACATCACCCATTTGGGGGGGGGGGGTGTCAATCAAAAGTCATTAGCCAATATGCCTCTTTCTGCCACTTGAATGGCCAAAATTTCTAAAATGGCGCACTTTGGATGGGCAGCAGTCAGAGCCAAAGGCCCTGGTGGTCCAATCCCCGGTGTGCCCAAATTGGGGGTTTTTGCCTGTAGGATGGCTTTCTTAGAGTGCTGGAAGGAGCCCGAGCCAGGGACTCCACTGTCCTACTCGGGGACTTCAACACTCATGTGGACTTGTGTTCAAAGTAGAGCTGCAACATTGAAAAGAACCAGTTGAGGTGCTTCAGGCGTCTGACTAGGATGCCTGGGCACATAGGTGAGGTGCTTCGGGCATGTCCAATTGGAGGAGGCCCCGGGGCAGACCCAGAATATGCTGAAGAGATTATGTCTCTCAGCTGGCTTGGGAACGCCACAGTGTCTCCCTAGAAGAGCTGAAGGAGGTGGCTGAGGAGAGGGAGGTCATAAATAAGTGACTGAGCCCATAAACTCATCAGGATAGTGTTAACAGAGGTCAGGGCTGAGGGACATTTTCCCAAAGACTTTTACAGGACCAGAATTTTTGCAATCACAGGTGGCCATTAAAAGGGAAAAAAAGCACTGGCTTCACTTTTCAGACCCAGAAGCTACATCCAACTTTTATACTGTCTTAGGTTCTGTATATGAATACTTCTACTCTGAATATTGTCACCAGCAACAATACCGAGTGAAATTCTCTACCAGCTTCTGATGAAAAAAAATCTGACTTCTAAACTGTTAATGAGAACATGCTGTGTTCACAAGCTGTTATCTACATCTGTCTGCAGTTAAAATGGATTTATACCCCTTTTTTTCTGAAGTGCCACCTCTGCATGAAAGCAATGCAAAGAAAGCATATTCAGACTCAAGCAGAAAAACTGGAGTCATTTGCTCCAGAGTCTCAGGGGTGGTGCACTACAGGGACCCACTACCAAACTCTATGTGCAACTACTAATACCAATACTAATGCTTAGCAGACTGGCATTGCTTCTTTTGGTTCCAAACCTGGCAGATGCATTTGTTTGCTGCATATTTGAAGAGGCTGTCTTTTTTGTCTTGACATGAGGGTAATTTGCTAATGTCAAGGTGTGAAATTTTAGTTCAAGCTGAGGCCTGAAGCTCACTGCATGGTCAAATTTCAAAACCAAAAGCAAAGTTGCAGCTGACAGCTAAACATAAGGACTGAGCAGCAGATCTGGGCGATACTTGTGAGCTTTCATATCATAAAAGAGCACTTTTAGTAACACATTTAATGCAGGGCTTCTACTTGTTCTGAAGTATTTTAGGTGTATGATAAAAATGTGAATACTTCTTCCACCACATGCTGTGCAGATACATTATGTTGGTGAAGATAGAGGCTATATTTCCCCTGTCTCCTTACAAACTCTCTTCCTCTCCCTCACTCACATATTAGATGGAGGGGGAGAGCAGTAGCCTACAGGAGTGAGGCATGCATAAAAAACAGCACAATAACCCCTCCACCACCACCAACAGTGTTGCAGTGAAACACGTCAGAGGAAGCGGGCTATGAATCGAGGTGCACAGCGGGGTAAAGAAAACATTTCTTGGGGACACAGCTAGGGGACAGTGCCGGTCTCCTGACTCGGGACTGACACTCCCCTCCCCTCCACACATACACACTAACATCCCGGAAAGCTTCAAATCCACATCAAGCTGCAGGAAAAAACATCTGAGGTAATTATGCAGACTTTTTTTTTTCCACTTCTCTGCTCGCTTTGAAACAATGTGAGCCGAATAAGGGAGGGAGTGGAGGCGGTGGGGGTAGTGGTGATGGGGATGTCAACTCAGTGGTAAAGTCAAGAGGCACGTGTTTGTTTTTGAAGTGGGGGGAAAGGATTCAAAGCGGCTCCACAGAGACTTTGTCTTTGCAACTGTTTGCGTGGGCCAGTGTATGCATATTTAATCGATGAGTGGGCAGCAATAATTCAGAGTACAGGAGTGGGCAACTGAAGCTGCAGGATGAGAGAGAAAAGGAGAGGCATTTGGTGACAAGTCGTTCAGCTGTGCTCGTTGTTTTGATTCTGGAGGCCGGGAAGGAGTTTGTCTTTAAAGCGTGGTGTTGTTGTAACGTGGACGGTGGGTTACTGAGGGTGGAAGAAGGCGAGTATTTATTTTATTTTTTTTATTTTTTTTTTTGTAATGAGGCCATAAGGAAAAGAAACGGTGGATTCAGGGTTACAGAAAATCGTCAGAGTTGAATTTTAGGTTCCGGTTTTTTTTTTTAATTTCTTGACTTTTTTGCTGTTAATGTTACAGCCAGGCGGTTTTGGCTTTCTTGCAGCCTTGCTCTCTCTCGCTGGAGTCAGTGTGGCAGGCAGGGACAGTCCAGGCGCTCATATACAAAGCCAGCACGTTTCACTCTGTCTGCAGCAGCTGAGCTGTGCTGAGCACCACCTCCAGCATCACCATCACCACGAAAAGCAGCAGCAGCACAGGCAGCAGATCTGGGAGGGTTTTGGAGCACAGTTCAACGCATCGATAATGAAGCTCACCTGCTGGTTGCAGCTTGCCGGTGTCTGTTCTGAGGTTGCAGGCGGCTGGGAGGTTGCTGAGTGAGCGGAGGTGTTGCTGAAGCGCTGTCCGAGGTGCTGAAAAGCCCGCGGACTGACCGCCGTTGTCGCCTTTCCAGTCGAGACGATACGCACGAACTGACGTGAATGCCAAGCAGCACAACACGGCACAGCACTTCGGCGGTTAACACGGCACCCCCAGCCAGAGTAAATGGGACCGCACGTCTTCCCAGCGTTAGAAACATGGAGAGAATTTTCCTGCTCGTCCTCAGCTGTCTCGGCGTCTCTCGAGTCACAGCGGGTAAGTTTATGATTATGTGCAATTAGAAGGATGTTTCCGTGAATTTCAGCGCAGCAGCCCCTTGCAGAGTGATTTTTATTTTTTTTCCCACTGCCCAATCAAACGAACCGTGGAGGAATTCTTGTATCGGCATGTGTCTGTGTGAGAAATACTGCTGGTGCTGTGCTTTAGATTTAAGCCAGTGTTGTTGTTGCTGTGAAGTCTGTTGTGTTTGTGCGAAAAGGCTGACTGTGTTTGCAGGACAATAGATGCATTTCTGTGCTGTCATCTAATAAAACATGTTACAGTTGGTGGTGGTGGTGGTGAGGGATCCACATCACCAGACATAGTGGGGCTAAACTGACCTATGGCAAACTATGTTACAGTCTCTCTCTCTGTGTGTGTGTGTGTGTGTGTGTGTGTGTGTGTGTGTGTGTGTGTGTGTGTGTGTGTTTGATGTGATCCAAGCTGACCTTTGAATCTCATTTCAGGCCAATACTATAAACTGCAGCATGTACACACACAAGCAAACGGTGTCAGTGTGAAAATTAGAAGTATGAAGGGACATTTGTTGACTACTGCTCATTACAGGAGCTTCCCTCTAAATCTGACTGTAGTGGACTCCTACTGGCCACTAGAAATGCATGATTAGACTGGTGAGGAGTGACAGTGGCCCTCTGATGCATGCTGTAGAAGTATCCAGCACACACTGTGTGTGTGTGTGTCCATCTATAAAACATGTTTTTTAGATCTGAAATTACACACACTTGACCGCTCTCCATGAAGGAGTGACACGCTACACTCCTGCCATCAAAATGCACCTTGGTTCGCTCGGCACCCTCCCACTCCTAGACCTTTCCACTGACGATACATCACTATCCTGCTCTTCCCTCTTGCACACATTTATGCAGTTTCGAGACACACAATTTAATCACATGCTCTCAGTCTTGTGTGTTTTTGTCTCCTACACTTCCAGAAATAGATGTAGGGTAAAAGTCCATTTAGGTCCCTGCAGGCACAGTCTACACAAATGTACCCCCTAGACCTATGTAGGGTAAAAAACGGAGCAAATTTGCGGAGTTTCTTTGAAATTTTAATGTGAAATATGAAGAGACAGCATGTGTTCAGCCAAATACAAGAAAAAAATCATGTTTGTCTCAGATTTTAAGGTTTTATTATTTTCTTACATATTTAAGATAACAAAACTGAACCATTTAATGTTTACCTCTGAGAGGTAAACAGGACTACAGAAGCACTTTATAAATGCCAGTCTGTTCTAAAATGAACAATTAAATAAATCAATGGGTACCTTGTACATAATTTTGCACTCTTTTTTTTTTAAAAAAAAAAAGCCTTTTTTTCTATAGTTACATTAAGGTAAAAAACTGTCACCACTGGTTTAAAACTGGTTAACAAGGGTGGAGAATAACATTAGCAACTTAGACAGAAGCAGCTGTATCCTTAAAGGTACAATAAGGTGCTTTATTTCCTGTGAGTGTGCAGAAATACTGATACTGTGTCTGAACTCCACTTTGTGATTCCATCTTTTTTTACAGTAAGTCTTCAGCAAACACTGGTACTGCATTTTAATTTAATGAAATCCACAATATTAATCACAATAATAACTGAGGAGAAAACACTTACTTACTTACTTAATAAATGAATTATGTCTGACCACACTCGTATTTGATTGCAGCTTTAATTAATTTGTTTTATGTATTTGTTTATTTGCATTTATATAGGCTGACCATCTGTATCAGCTGATATCAGTCAATTTAAAAATAAGATGACTTGTACTGATGTCAGCGGCCGATGTTTATCTGTTGTGTTGCATTTGTGCTAAATGCTGAAAGATGGTGTGATAAAGAGCTTAAGCAAATCAAAACAGTTTAGTGATTTAAAACTTTTTTAAGACTTTTATTATTTCCTTGGCAGAAAGGGTGGATCAAATTAAAATAAAATTTAAATAAACAAACATTATTGACATCAGCTATCAGCCAAATCCTTGTTTGAAACATTGGCCCAGAATTGCTCCATCCCTGTTTGTTATTCCTCTTATGAAATGGCCATAAATGAGGAATACAACTTTTAGTCAAACATGTTCTGGGCAGACGTTTGAATTCAATTCTAAATTGACCAGAGGTGTGAATGTTTCTCTCTGTGTTAGCCCTGGAATAGATTGGGGATCTGTTGCCTCTCGCCTTATTTAAGTTGGGATAGGCTGCAGTTCCCCCCATCGCAACCTTACAACGGATAAGCAGTAAAGAAAATGGATAGATTGACATCAGCAGAACCTTACACTGTTATAAAACGTTTATTAACTGTATAAGTAGCTCATTCGAAGACAGGCTATTATGTAATTTCAAATGTTATCAAGTATTTATACATTCACACACCTGTTATGGGTGCTTCATCACAGCAGTTACAAGCAGATCTGAGATTTTTATCAGCAATTTTGAACTAACCATTTATCCAACCACGCTTGCGGCGTGATTGGAGGATAGCTGACACTGGGCAGAGGAATCAACCACCATGCTGACATCAACTCCCTAATAGAGCTGAAATTATCTTCAGAATTCAACCAGTAAGAGCGAGTGGGATGTTCTTGACGTGCGCAGAGAGAGACGTTGCCTTGTTCCATGCATTAACTGTCATATATCTCAAACCATACACACAGTTTTTTTGTTTGTTTGTTTGTTTTTAGTGAGTCAAGAAGAGATGAAAAATACAGTGAGACAGAATTTAACTTGAAGCCAACTGGCCAGTTTTGGTGGTTGCTATAAATAGTTAGCTGCAGCAGTGTGTAATAGATCTTATGCACCTTTTTCCCTTCTGCTTTTAGTCCAACGGTTTCTTTCCTTTTTTTAATCATAGACAGTATAAAAGATGAACATAGTCACCGTGACGTCACCCATTGGTTTTAGGCTCCACATTTTCAAGCTTCAACATTAGTGCTTTGGTCTAATAAAACACCAGACTTTCACTCACCAAAACTAAAGCACAAATGCTTTAAAAGGCAGCAGCAGAGTGGAGAGGTCCAGTTCACTGACTCAAATTAGTCAACATAAGCCCTAGCAGTCACTGATTGGGGCCAGCTCCTTGTATCAGGACCCTTGTCAATCAATGTGGCCACTCCCCTAACTCCAGTATGCAGATGGATGAGTCAACAAATTCAACCCACTCAGAGTTATCATGAAGGGGGAAACTATCCACAGAGGCCAAAACAGTGTTTTATATCAGGCTGTAAATAAAGCTCTTAATGCTGTAAAGTTGGGCATTTTGACATGGGGAGATTTACTCCTTTTACAGCCAGCCTCAAGTGGCCATTGGAGGAACTGCAGCTTTTGCTTCTTCCTGGTTGGCTTTGTTTTTGATCACTGGAGGTTTCTGCTTGTTTCAAACTTCTGCTCAGATCTTAAGATCTAAAGCTGAGTTATTTAAAAGTCTGTTTCCTTTTCGACATTCCTCTCAAAGTGGCTGCTCTTTTCATTTCCATGTCTAAAAATGCGAGGTGTCAAAAGTGATTTTATGTACAAATGAAGAGGATTTTTGCATCCTTTCCTGGCTAAAGAAAAGGGTACAAATTCAGCTTGTGCACATGCATGAGACAGCATATAAAACCTGCATTCTTTTTATGGCCAGCAGGGGGCAACAAAAAGACTTTAGTTTGTATAGAGGTCTATGGAAAAACAACCCTCGGCTCCCTCACTCTGCAACGTCTGTAAACACTTATATATTGAAACTAGTGATTGAGCCCATGAAGTCAAGTTTTATTGAATAGAACATGAAGTTGGTTTTGCAAATTATGGTAATTATAAGAGTCAGAATGGAGAATAAATTAAGGTATGCTTGAAGGTTTCCTTTCATCTCTTAAATGTATCTAAAAAAAAAAAACATTACAACAGCTGATTAAGATCATTCAAAATGATCACATTAACACAGTCTATTTATTTTTATTTTATTTTATTTTTTAGCCAATTATTGTTTTCCATTCTGAACCTCAGTGAGTCTAAAAGCTTTGTGACACTTTCCGTCTTCGGTGAGATTCAAGCTTTTGTCTCCCACTTGGTTTAAACATAGTTAGACACCTGCAGCAGGACAAGCAGGCCAAATCAATGTTGAGGCCGAGAGGTAGGCTGGCAGGAGTGAGCATGTGCGCACCATAAAAGTTACACTGTGGTGATGTCTTTACCGTCTCTGTGTTTATAGGGACTCATAAACAGTTGGTTGAGCCCGTGAAAGGAAAGGTAACGTTTCCATTTAAAATGTAAATTGACTCTCTTAACACATTCATCTAAATGAGGCCATAAATCCTTGCAGGCAATTTTCCACACTCCCTAGCCGTTCTGTGTTTGGAGAACAAAAAGAAAAGTCAATGAATCAATCAAGAAAGTGAACAGTGATGGAAAAGCTGCAGGCTGTTCTCTTTGTTTGAGAGATGTTTATAATAATGAGAGGGGGAAATCTTTCAAAAGATAACGTTTTTTTTGAGCTGTAAACCAAAAGATCCAGGAAAATTATGGCAGCCACCTGCCAGGTGATAGATTCTCTGTTAGTACAGTAGATTATGTGTCAAGTGCTAAGCCATTTAGCATCCACAGAGAGGCCAAAGTTTGTAAAAGCTACCCATCTCCCCCTCTCTTGCACTGTCAAACTCACACTCTGAATATTTATGAGACTTCCAATCCGTCACAGAAATGCATAAATACTGCAAAACCAAAACAGATGTGACTTTGGAAGAGCCTCTCTGTGCCATTTATCACACATAGCAGTTTCTCAAATTACAAATACTTGTTTATGCTTTAAGGGCCATTCAGCAGACACCAGGCTGCATTATTCATTTAAAAAAAACAACCTGCGGGGTTCTGATGGTATTGTTTCAAGATGGCAGTTTTTGGAACATGCATGAAATTAGATGAGTGACTGTCACCAAACAGAGAAAAGGTGACCGGCCTCACGTTCACATTCAGCCATGCCATCAGCATTTTGTAGAAATTAGAATCAGAAACTGACTGTTTTCTGTAGTTCCAGTCCTCTGGATGCAACCCCGCTGCCCTGGTTTTATTCAAATCTGTGTTCTGTAGACTCACTGGGTATCTGGAGCAGCAGTATTCTGATTGGAGGGTTAAATCATCACTGTTCCCTTTGAATAGGCTCATTACAGGGCCACAGGAAGGATGGCAGGTGTGTGTTTGCATGTAAGATTCACAAGGGATGCAGGATTTTGTCTGATTATCTGTTTGTTCGTTTCCCTCTAGTCCATTTTACAAGCACAATTAGCTGTTTGTAATTATTAGCTGTTTGCAGCCTTGTTTACATTTGGAACATTTTCTCGTAAAGCTGCAATTTTTTTTGTACAGTCACTGCACTTTCTTCTTACAAATATGTTGTATCAGATTTGAGGAGTTTGACAGGGAAATTTCTTATTATGCTGCAAGTGCATGCAACAACAGCATGAATACACACTGCCAAGCCACCCCTACTCACCCTAGACCTACATGGAGAGAGAGACACACTCACATAGTCAGGACGTCTGTATCTTATAAAGTTGCCACTCAATTAAATCCACACTTTATTTTAATCAGGAAACGTAGTGATCACAGCTACTTGTTCCTACAGAATCAGTGAGCTTTTTATACATATATTTTTTTAAGTAAAATAAATGGAGCCAGAAATCTATCACTGAAGCCTTTTTCACACATTACAGCATCCTTTTCCCAACATTACCCATGAGAAATGTCCATCTCAGTCAGATCGAACATTTTCATATTAGACAAAGATAACCTGAGTAAATACAAAATGCAGTTTTTAAATTATGATTTCATTTATTAAGGGAAAAAAGCTATCCAAACCCACCTGGCCCTGTGTGAAAAAGTAATTGCCCCTTTTGTTAAATCATGAATTAACTGTGATTAACCACATTTTTTTGTAAAGCTGAGTTCTATTTCACTAGCCACACCCAGGCCTGATTACTGCCAGATCTGCTGAATCAAGAAATCACTTAAATAGAACCTGTCTGACAAAGTGAAGTAGGCTAAAACATCTCAAAAAGCAACACATCATGTCACCATGTCATCATGAAACAAATTCACTCACATCTATCAGTCTGGAAAGGGTTACAAAGCCATTTCTAAGGCTTTGGGACTCCAGTGAACCACAGTGAGAGCAATTATCCACACATGGAGAAAACTTGGAACAGTGGTGAACCTTCCCAGGAGCGGCCGGCCTACCAAAATTACTCCAAGAGCACATCGACGACTCATCCAGGAGGTCACAGAAGAACCCAGAACAACATCTAAAGAACTGCAGGCCTCACTTGTCTCAGTTAAGGTCAGAGTTTGTGATTCAACAATAAGAAAGAGACTGGGCAAAAACAGCATCCATGGGAGAGTTCCAAGGAGAAAACCACTGCTGACCAAAAAGAACACAAAGACTCGTCTCACATTTACCAAAAACACATCTTGATGATCCCCAAGACTTTTGGGAAAATATTCTGTGGATT
>VUQS01056322.1:22794-35042 GCA_015108495.1 Heterochromis multidens | reverse complement strand
TAGGAAGGTTGGAGATTGGCCTATAATTAGCTAAGACAGCTGGGTCAAGTCATGGCTTTTTAATTAATGGTTTAATTACTGCCACCTCAAAGGCCTGTGGTACGTAGCCCATTAACAGAGATAGGAGTCTTTGAGCAGTCTTATAGGACTGCTCAAAGATGGTGTTGGGTGCTGGCAAAATATTGCACAAGCATAATGCATTCACTTGAGAAACTTATGCTGCTTTTCTGGATAAACAAAGTAAACTTTTCATTTAAAAATAAGCAGCTCTATTTTTCTGCATTAAATAACTCAAACTCTCAAGAGAGGCTCCCCATTTAGTGCTTATTCTCATTGGAGTAAATAAGTATGGGTTTAGCCCAAACTGCTTCATTTGGGTTTGAAACTTACCTGAGTCTTCAAATAATGTAGATGGTATTATTATTAGTTTTTTTTTAACTTTGACACCTCATGAGATTGCAGTTGTTTAAATGGAAAGTGCATTGTGACATATTTGACATTACAGTGGTTCTCCCTGATCAATTGAATCGATATGTAATGCTTTATGAATATATGATTGTGCATCTAAAATACATTCAGGCCCACTGTTATGTATGGAAGCTCAAGAAAAAATGTTTTCCACGATTGAAAAAAAAGAAATTGCCATCCGTAAGTCAAAAATTTGGGTTATCTCAAAATTTCAACTTAATAACTTGAAATTCCAAGTTTTTTTGTGTCTGTTTGTTTGTTTGTTTGTTTGGGGGGGGTTCATCAATTTTGAGTTATTTTCTTAGTATTTCAAATTAGAAAGTCTCAGACCATCGCTAAACCCAACTAATCTTGATCTTGAACCTTATTATTAAGTCAAAATTTTGAGAAAATAAATATGTGTCAGTTAGCATCAGTGCTTAATCCAAAATAAACTCTGACTCCCAAAACGGGCCTTGTACTTGGTGTCTTTTTATTACCAGAGGTATACTGTAGAGGCCTGTCAGAAGCAAACTGGTTCAATTATTTGATTTCATTTGTTTGATTGCTAATGGATTTCTCAGCATACAGGTTATATTATTTTAATGGATGTAGCTGAATCACGTGCACACTATTAAAATTGTCATAAAAACTGTTCAATGCCAAAGGAGCGTATTCTATTAAGCAGACTTACAATGTAGAAAAATCTGCCTCATATTAAAAGAGATATAAAAATGTTAAAGACTGAAATAAAAATAAGACAGAGGAAAAAATATATGATACTCCCATGGGCTCATGAATAATAATCTTATTTTGAAAGCCAACCTCAAAACTGTCCTCCAGATGCGACAGTTTTGACACATGAAACATTTTAATATTAATTGAATCTGACAGATTTAAAATCGGAGAGTCCAGAGAGAGGGGACAGAGAACATAGGAGTGTCAAAGGTGGTTCAGGAGACAACGAGACAATAGATGAGTCCACAGGACAAACTGACAGACACCAAAGGATGAATCACACTTGCACTAAGAATGAATTGCTTCTAGTGTGTGTTGGTTGAGGAGGTTATTTGGGTCTTTATGAGTTTATGTGTGTGTCATGGTAGTGCTAGAGGAGATAGCAGCATTTGCCCTGTGACGAGGCAGTGCAGATTGTTGTGAAGTGAGAAGCCAGTTCAGATCTTGCGTAGCAGCACTGTGCATGTCACATTGGATCTGATGGCACTGAGTTAAAGGGGAAACAGCGGGGCCATCACATTTAACAGCCCCTCTGTTCTGCTGATGATGAGTGGAGGATGAGTCCAAAAAAAAAGAAAGGAAAAAAAGAAAAGCCCAGCAGCAGGGCAGCTCTGTCCATTGGGACAAGCTGGAGGCAATGACCAAAAGATGCTACAGCAAACCTCAAGGTCACCTACACAGCAGGAACAAGGACGGACAGTTGCAAGCAAATTTGCACAGAAAGTCAAATTAGTTTTAGCATGTTTCAAGTAATTTCCAGAGTGTGTTATTTGCTTATTTCTGACACATTTAAGTGTTTAATCTACTTGAGGCATATTAAAAAAAATTTAAATTTCCTTTAAATGGGATCTAGTGTTAAAAGTGACATTTCTATGTAATCCCACTACTTTCAGTGGTATAAGTGATGTAAAAAATTGCCCTTTCAAATAAAATGGCAATTTCTGCAGTTTAAACTGGATAACTTCTGGCTGCTTTTGTCTTGCATCTACACTGGAGACCATTAAGTAACTCTTGATTGAGATCACCAAAACATCAGAGATTCACTACACAGCTCTTTACTTTGACATAGAATCAAGAAACACCTGTCTTTTCTGACAGGATCATCATCAACCCAGTAAACCACTGCACATATCTAACATGAATGATGGTAAATGAAACACAACCTGAGCAAATCAACTGTAAACATGATTAACAAACATACAATCTCTAATTATGACCGAACATGCATAACGTGTTAGCTAAACTTTCCAGACATGGGATGCTGCTGTATTAATGGGCAACTGTAGACTATAGCAGACAAACAGGGGTTTGTTTTGTATGTCTATCCAGACATTCTCTTGAATCTTTGCTCGTAACATTGTGGTTTTTGTTAAAAGTAAAATTCCAATTGGAGAAAAGGAACAGGCAACATATTCTGGAGCTCCTCCCATCAAAACTTAACCAATTATTTTTTTCTTATGTGGGAAAACTGGAAATGATTATATAAGTAAATCTTGGTAAGAACACAGATGCACAGTGCCTTGTGTTTTGAACAATTAGAGTGAAACCTGAAAGCTAGTTCACGCAGTCACCTGCTTCATACATCACTCTTCTCACTCATATACCAAACGCACCCTTGAGGTGAGAAATTTTTCCACCTCCTTCTGTCATTGCAGTTGTGCTGCATTCTTGCTTGTTGAAATGACCTCTCCATCACCCCTGCATTCACCTGTAGGTGGAACAGATGTGTGATCTAAGTTTGTTAACCTCATTAAATATTTTGGACACTTTAGTTTTTAAGCTAAATTAAGGTGTTTAGAACGTTTATCAGATTTTCCCTTTCTTTGAACCTCTGAAAATGGGGGGCTTATGTATAAAAGTGCTGGTGGTCACCAGTGCTAGCCCTCAGCCTCCTAGTAGATGCACCTGTTGTATCAATTTGAAAATCCTATGTGACTTCCTTCTTGAGTTATTGTGTTCACAAAATTTTCAGAAAACCTGACCTCTGACCTTGACCTTGAGGTTAAGGTCACCAATATTTGAACTCATCCGAGTGTTTTAGTAGATGCACCTATGGTATCAATTTTTAAATCCTAGGTGATATCTTTCTTGAGTTAGCCATTTTTACGGCTGAGGGTTAAAAATGGATTACCTCAATACTTTTGTTAAACTTCTTAAGTTAAAGCAGGAAGTCTGCACTTCCATCACATCTTGACTGTTTTATTTAATATCCACTGTGGTGGTGTACAGTAGCAAAACAAAACCAAATTGTTTTTTAAGTGTCATTGTCCAAAAACTTATGGACTTAACTGTATTTGCGATGAGCTCAGAGATTAGACTCAAAGCTCAAACTGCATTCTGCTGCTTTAATAAATCATTTCAAATGTGAGTTGTCTGATTGAGATGAGATTAATTCAAAATATTCATGTAAAGATAAAGGCTTGATTTTTCATTTTTAAATATTACTGATTTAACTTTGTTACATTTTAATTTGCTCAGATTTTTTAAATCAATGCCACGAAAAAGTCCAAGTAAAAAGCACATTTACTTTTTCTCCTGCACTGAAAAATCCAGGACCCATACATATGCAATTAAGTTTTATATCGAATATTTAACTGCTGAACACAAGATTCCCTCTGAGATAAAAGTGAAGACAAAATTAAGTTTTAAACCCCACACGTACATCTTTCTGCACTGTGTTGGTCAGACATCCAAGTGAGGCAAGAGGGGCTGTTAAGTGCACAGAGAAGTCATATGCAGCTACTTTAAGTGACAGATTAAGAGACTGAGTGAAATAAGCCAGCAGACAGATAAATGTGCATCTATAGTATTTATAAGCTTAGCAGTCAAAAGCGCGAAGGCAGAAAATTATGATGCAATTATGTGAAAGCTCACAGCTGTCAATCTCACATTTGACAGAGAGAGAGAGAGACTCAGCTGGAGTTAGAGAGAAAGACGGAGAGTAACAGATCAAAGGCGCACGGTGGAAGAGAATGGATATGGAGGGTGAATGGGCTGAAAAGACAGGAGAGCATCAGTTGTTGTGCTGACTATTCAGATATGTTTAGTAGGAAGTAATCGAGTGTGAGGCTCTGAAATGAGGGCTTGAAAAGACTCATGACATTAACACTTACTGACAAATAAACTGCCTGACAGGGAAAAAAAAAGCCTGAGTCCTTTTTTCATGTAACAATTTTGTTTCTCATGATGATGGCACTATCAAATAACTTAGTCTAGTAAGTGTCCTACACAACTACTTTTTTGTCCTTCCCTGTCTATAGTTAAAGCATACACAAAGATGTGATTAAATAAAGCTCCAAGAGATCTGACAAGGAAAAAATCATTCATGTTTGTTTGAAAACCCATGGTAGTGGCCTCGCCCATCTTTTCATGACATCAGAGTCACTACCCAGATGGGAGTACATTGTATGGAAGCTTGTTTCCGCCACTGTGCCGTGGCCTCATCTCTCTCTGCAACATCACTTCTCTCCCTCCCTGAAATGAAACCTCATGTGGAAAAACTTTCTGTTGAGTGAGGCTGACACATTTGCGTGTTTGTGTAAAAAAGAACCAGCCTGCATGTATGCATGAGCAAATTGGTGGAATCACATCACCAACGTTGTGAACATGAGCCATGAGTGTGAAGGAGAAATATAGACCCACTTCTCTGGCAGAATTACAATCCTGGATGCAATTCAAGAACGGGAGGACTTTGTGTGCACAGAACAGGAGAGAAACCAAGCCTGTGAAGAAGTTATTAGTCCTTGCAAACATAAATAGCACCTGTCATATGAGTGTTGTGTTTAGTCACAACATTACTATGCATAAAGCTCTCAGGGGCCCCGTGGTTTCCACCACATTACCTTTGAGGAGAAGCACAGAGAAAGAGAAAGAAGCCAGAGAGGACACTTTTCCCTACCACATCAAACTCCACCCCAAATTTCCTTGAACTTTCACCTGTAATTTCACCACTGCTTGAAAAACTAAAATAGCCACATGTGATTTACAGTGAGATGGTGGCTTCTCCCCAGCATCCCAGTCTCCAGACTCTTGGCCTGTTGTTTCTGTCTCCAGCGTGGAACCAGACTGAATAATTGAACAGCGAACAGAAGATTCATGAAAAGATTGGCTTCCAGAGTGCTCCAGGGGCCCAATGCTCAACACAAATCCCCAGAGCTGTGAGAGAAAGCAAGAAGCTCATCCATATTTACTGTCTCATCACATCACTGTACGCTGGGGGAGGGAAGGAGCTGAGCACTTCGATTTAAGTACGAACGTGGAGGTGATCCAAATAAAAAAAGCAAAGCTATGGTTGCTTTGGCGTGCAGAAGTAATTTTTTCCAATTCTAGCCAAAAACTGCTCTTTTGATGCTAACAGTGGGCCACTACTTTGCAGATGGAGGAAAATACAGAAACAATCATAGTAACAGTGACAGTAATGATAGAAACTGGAAGAGCACTGTTTTATTTAACCTGTCTGTCAACTTCTGTTATGAACATGATATAAGAAAGAGCAGCTTTAGAGTACAAAAGTTCTTCGCTAAAAATAAAGAAGACATGTTCAGCATTAGACACAGCAAAGTCAAAATGAGGAGACCCCCACAAGTCAAGACCAGTTATTTTTATTTATAAAGCATCCCACTCAGCTTTTCCTTAAGAGGTTTCACAGTTTGTATAGCATATGTCACCATCTCTTGTATGACCCTGAGCTCAGATAAGGAAAAACTCCTGCATTTATAAGTAATTAACTCATATACACTTGCTCGCCTCTGCACATTTTTTGGTGGGATCTGTTGGTGGGCTATAAGTCTCTGACCAGTGAATCTGCACATCTGACAACTAGAAATACTGATACACTGTAGGTGGAAATGGAGACAGAGTAAGTTAAAGAACTTAATGAGTTTTTCTCCAAATCTCAGAGCAGGGCAGTTTTTGTAGATGAAAATCTAACACCTTTAACGGATCCGATGATTAAAAACATCAGATATGAGAATAACAGACTAAAGGGCCTCCTCTGACCTGTTGTGATTGCTTATTTACTATCTATAAATAATTAGCTATTTTGAAAAAAAAAAAAAGTGTTTCTACTGTTCTTGCAAAAGCAAACAATTTTTGCAAAACTCTTTGAATAAGACACAAAACAATCTTATTCTGAGTGCAGGGCAGAGCTGTTTTCAATAAAGTGTTGTCATACATACAGCTAACACACATACAAACAACTATACAAATGATTACATTATGGGTGTCTAATCTGAACAAAACACAAGTCAGTACAAGCGGATTTTTGTTGTTTGATGAAATGAAAAATTGCACAAAATTGGGCAAAATCTCTCCTTCTTTGTTGGTCAAGACATAAGACTGCATTCAAGCTAGGCAGTATGGAGAATATAGCCTGGAGTGCTGTATCTGAGTGTAAAACAGTGAGTTGGGTTTAAGCATACACATAAAAAGTGTCTTATTTAATGGGTAACCCCTGCAGCTTATCTGGTAAAACATGCCCCCCATGTACTGAGACTGAAGTCTTTTCTGCATGCAGTCATTTGCTGTGTGTCATTCATCCTCTCTCTCCCTAATTCCTCTCTCTGTCTTCCTCTCTGTACTGTCTTGTCAAATAAAGCCCATAAAAGCCCAAAACTAAGTCCAACCCAAGGAATGTGTCTTTATTTTTTGCATTCTAGGTAAATCCATTGGCTACAAGTGTGACAGAATATCAGAAATACCTTTTTCTTCACAGGAGCAGTGTGTTTGATTTATTTGCATTTATTTACCCGGCATGAACCGATGCCACATACTACAGCATTTATAGCTGAAGCTGGTTTGCACTACCTCTCCCTAAATAAAGCTTTAAACTACATAACATCAAAATAGCAAAATGTGCACATTATCCTAACAACATTCACACAGTATAGCACAAAAACTACAACTCAACAAAGAAAAAAAGCTTTCAGAATATAATTTAATAAATAAACCATTGCAGACTTAAACAATGATACAATAAAAACCACCATAAAACAAGACACAACTGATCATTGACGATTACATGAAACAACAATTTGAGTTTTAAGTTATTTTAGTCAGTATGCACTTAGAGGTTTGTGGGATCCCTTAAAAAGAATAAAATGAAGATTTAGATCAGGGCACCTTACAATTCCCATTTTCCTCTTCTTGTCGCTTAAGCAGAAACACTGATAGGAATTCTCTAAGTTGGACAGGATGGGAACCTGAACTGATAGGAACCTGATTATGTATGTATTATAGATATGTTTAAATTTTAATAACAGAAAAGGGTCAAAACGTAATAGTGTGACCTTATCAGCATCCTGTCCAAAATCTTTATTGCTTAATTATGTATCTTTATATATTATAACTATTATAACTAACTAACTAATCATGCTTCAGTATTGTTTGGCCTGTTTGTGTTGCTGTTGAGCTGATATACTTAATCACACTTGAGAAAAGTAAAAAAATAGAGGTGCTACATGTTGTTTATATGCTAAAAATCATGTCATTTTAGCACCTGTTGGTGGGTGGTTACCAGTCAACATATTGATGTCATAATAGTTGATATAGATAAAAAGCTTCAGGGGCCTAAGATATGCCTGTGTGCCAAGTTTGGTTGCTCAACTTGAGGTGGTCTAGGACAAGTTTTCTGACAAACGATCAAACACACAGACAGAGATTTTGTACATAAAAGTAAGATATCCACCACGACTGACAGCAGATGGGTAGCTGAGCTCCAGCAGAGGAAGGTGCAAAAGAAGTAAGCAAACCAACTCTGTAGCTCACAACAACTATCACAATCGTGTGCAGATGGTGGGTTGTTAACAGTGCGATGGAATACCAAGAACCACACCAGCATTACAGGTAAGTTGTTAAAGCTAATTAGCAACTGAACCTTCAAACTGACTTGAGCAGTGAACTTTTGCCTGCTGAATGATTAATTGCTCATTTAACAAGCTAAGGTGTAGGACCAGATGTGTGTTAGAAAAATAGGAGTCTTTAAAGGGGAAGCTAATGTGTTTTGATAATAAAAGTCTGTGGCTATCCTTGTAAGCGAGGCTGCTCTCTGCTGTTCACCAGTGTGACCTTTCTTTCTCTAATTCTGAATTTGTTGCTTCAAATGCAAATAATGAATCAATTTGAAGAGAGACGAAAAAGAAGAAGAAGGGACAGCATGTAAAGAGAGAGGGCAAACACTGTGCCACACACTTGAAGATATATTTGTCGACTCTGTTCTCCTCCTTCAACCCCCTTCTCTCCTCCCCTCTGAGTATGCCACTCTGCTCTGCTCTGAACCCGATGATCAAAGTTCGACCCCCTGAGTCTAATCCACAGCCACACAAGGCTAGGATGAGCCACACACACACACAGTCACACACAGCATGATAACCAGATCCTCTTCTGAAGATTCACAGGGTTTAATGAAGCACAGTCAAAACCTCAATTCACTCATACACACAAACACATACACACACACTAATGTGTGGTATAGCTGGATCTTTCAGTGTAATTAGAGCAGATCTGGTGAGCAATGCTCATGGTAAAAGGACAGAAGGTGCCATGAAAGAGATTTAAGAGAAGGAGAGAGTCATGGAGAGACAGACACTGACAGACGGTGAGAGAAGTGGGAGTGGTGACACAGTTATTTGATATCCTGGCTTTGAATGTGAAAGTGTGAAGCCACCCAGACAGAGTCACTACTACTTATAAATCCTGTTCACTAACAGAGCGTAAAGGTTTGTTCAAAGGTTTGTGACATAAAAGATATTCAAATACTCTCTTATACGTGAGACTGCACTAAATCATTATTTATAGCCTGGCATTAAAAGCCCATAACAGTGAAGACTGGATTCACAACCACAGAATTAACTGTGAATTAACTGAACTGCAACCAGAGTATGTGTGATTCTACATGGACTAAAGATACCCAAGTTCTTTGTTAGACCCAAACAACCCACACTTAAATCACTGACAGATGAAGTGACTGATCATCTTGTTACAACGCAGTGTTCTGTTATTGGAAACCTTGGCTCTTGGGATTCATACTAATGTGTACCAGCCATCAAAATATTGCTGCTAGTCAAGCCTCCCTTGGTGCACTGTCCTGCCTTGGGGGCACAAGGCAGGACAGTGCAACCTGTCACAATGAAATGATCAGGAATGTCTTTAGGAACAGGGAAAGAGCCCAAAGTGTTCACTTGGCCTCTGAGCTCCCCAGATGCAATTTATATCCAGCAGAGGTTGGATGTGCCACAACTAGTCTGCTATAAACATACCACTGCTGGACACCACAGGAAACCTTCTTGTTGTTGGCACAAGGGGAACTGCTCAGTATTAGTCACGTGGTTTTAATGTTGTGATTGATTGGTGTAAGTATGAATGTAAGCTTGAAAAAACAGAGCAACTGAAAACATCAACAATTAGAGAATCAGTATTTTATATGAAAAAATGCCTCAATATCCACTTTTATCCAGTTTTCCCTGTTATATAACATGCAGTATGAAATTTATTCAAATGCCCAAATTTTGAACTTTACAGTTAGGTCCATAATTTGTTCAACGAAGACACAGTTTTTGCACTTTTGCCTCTGTACACCACTACAGTGGATTTTAAATGAAAACAATCAAGATGTGATTAAAGTGCATACTTTCAACTTTATTTAAAGGGATTTTACAAATATAGGGATTTTTTTTAAATACTTGGATGAAAATCCTTTGCAGTCAATGACTGCCTGAAGTCTAGAACCCATGGACATCACCAAATGCTGTATTTCCTACCTTGAAATGCTCTGCCGGGCCTTTACTGCAACCACCTTCAGTTGCTGCTTGTTTGTGGATCTCTCTGCCTTCAGTTTTGTATTTAATAACTGAAAAGCATGCTCTGTTGGTTTAATATCAGGTGACTGACTTGGCCAGGAATATCTAATTTCTTAGATACTGAACTCTGGTTGCTTTTGCAGTGTGCTTTGGCTCATTACCCATTTGCACTGTGAAGTTCTGCCTGATCAGTTTTGCAGCTGAATCTGAGCAGAGAGTATAGCCCAGTTTAGCTGGCAGCCATACACTGCCTCCATCATGTTTGACAGATATTGTTGTATGCGTCATATCATGAGCTGTTTCTTCCTTCTCCATACTTTTGATTTTTTTTTCAGAACTGTGCAGGCTCTTTTAGATGTTTTCTGGCAAAATCTAATCTGGCCTTCCTGTTCTTGAGTGTAACCAGTGATTTGCACATGGTTGTAAACTTTTGGTGTTGCTGAGCTGACCAGTGCATTCACGCTTTTTGACAAAGTCCCAGACTGATGATCTGGTCACTCCTAAAATTTCTGCTATCTCTCCAATAGGTTTATTTTGTTTTTTCAGCCTCCCTCACTTGCAGTGGCATCTCTTGGGACCTCATATTTAAAATTACTGTGAAAAGTTATAAAATACTAATTAAACACTTTGAATCAACTTCAGATATTATATCTGCTTCATTTGTCATGAAATAACAAAGAAAGAGGCCTCACCCGTTCATGAAACTGCTTGTCAGTCACTTGTCCAATTACTTTTGAGCCTCTGAAAAGAAGGGACTGTGTATAAAAATGTCTGTAATTCCTAAACAGTTCATACAATTTTTTGTGAAACCCCTTGAATTAAAGTTAATAGTCTGCACTTCTATCACTTTTTGATTGGTTGATTTAAAATTCACTGTGGTGGTGTACAGAGACAAAACTACAAAATGTATGTCTTTTTTCCAACAAATTATTGGCCTAACTGTATTTTGAAGTAGTTCAGCTACGTTATGACCACTGGCAGGTGAAGTGAATAACACTGATTATCCCTTCATCATGGCACCTGTTAGTGGGTAGCAACTGAACATTTTGTCCTCAAAGTTGACGTGTTAGAAGCAGGAAAAATATGCAAGTGTAAGGATTTTAGTGAGTTTAACAAGGGCCAAATTGTGATGGCTGGAACACTGGGCCAGAGCATCTCCAAAACTGCAGCTTTTGTGGGGTGTTCCTGGTCTGCAGTGGTCAGTATCTATCAAAAGTGGTCCAAGGAAGGAACAGTTGTGAACCAGCAACAGGGTCATGGGTGGCCAAGGCTCACTGATGCACAAGGGGAGCGAAGGTTAGCCAGTGTGGTCCAATCTAACAAACAAGCTACTGTAGGTCAAATTGCCGAAAAAATTCATGCTGGTTCTGATAGAAAGGTGTCAGAATAAACAGTGCATCACTGTTTTTTGTGTATGGGGCTGCATAGCCACAGACCAGTCAGGGTGCCAATGCTGACCCCTTCCGGTGCCGAAAGTGGGCACGTGAGCATCAGAACTGGACCACGGAGCAATGGAAGAAGGTGGCCTAGTTTGATAAATCATGTTTTCTTTTACATTATGTGGATGGTCGGGTGCATGTGTGTCGCTTACCTGGGGAACACCTGGCACCAGGATGCATTATGGGAAGAAGGCAAGCTGGCGGAGGCAGTGTGATGCTTTGGGCAATGTTCTGCTGGGAAACCTTGGGTCCTGCCATCCATGTGGATGTTACTTTGACACTTACTATCTACCTAAGCATTGTTGCAGACCATGTACACTCGTTCATGGAAACAGTATTCCCTGATGACTGTGGCCTCTTTCAGCAGGATAATGCGCCCTGCCACAAACCAAAAATGGTTCAGGAATGGAGTGAGGAGCACAACAACGAGTTTGAGGTGTTGATGTGGCCTCCGAATTCCCCAGATCTCAATCCAATCGAGCATCTGTGGGATGTGCTGGACAAACAAGTCCGATCCATGGAGGACCCACCTTGCAGCTTACAGGACTTAAAGGATCTGTTGCTAACCTTTTGGTGCAGATACCACAGCACACCTTTAGGGATCTAGTGGAGTACATGTCTAGTGGCTCAGGGCTGTTTTAGCAGCAAAAGGGGAGCCAACAAAATATTAGGCAGGTGGTCATAATGTTATGCCTGATTGGTGTGTTTGTGTGTGTGTGTGTGTGTGTGTGTGTGTGTGTGTGTGTGTGTGTGTGTGTATATATATATATATATATATATATATATATATATATATATAAAAAAAAAAAAAAATTCTGTCCCCCCCCTC
>VUQS01056322.1:0-22774 GCA_015108495.1 Heterochromis multidens | reverse complement strand
AAAAATTAATAATGCTTTAAATTTTATTCATAGTGCTTAACAATGTTGATAGAGTATTTCTAACATGCAGATGTATGATCAGTGACTGAGCAGATTGTCTCTCATGCCCAAGGACACTTTTTTGAAGTGACACTAAACTGACTGCTGACTGACATTGAACCCCTGACATGTGAATTATGCTTTCTGAACACAAAGCCACCAAATCAATCAACTCTGAATTCTGCTTATAATCACATTTTCAATCATGTTTTTTTATTCACTTTCAGGCATGACACACAAAAGCATCTCACTTCATTCCTTTTTCATTTTTGTGATGTGTGAAAATCAACAATTATGAAGCCCTAAGTAAACTTGCTATTAACTAATCAATGCAACTTGTCGTTTCTGTAATTGTGTTCTGCTCATCAGCTGCCTACTTATTACTGTGTGAAAGAGGCTATTAGTCGAACACTATTGTGTTTCACAAGGCAATTCAAAAACATTCAATAACCATCACAAAAGGTTCACTTTGTAGGTTAGACAGGCTGAATTAAACGTGATTGGTTTCTGAATGTCTCTGAAATAGGGGAATCTGATTACTTTTCAGAAGCAAAAGAAATTCCAGTGTTGGTTGGAGTGAGGCAGCAACAGAGTTATCGCTTGAGTTGGTCTGATGCCAATAAATAGACATTTTCATAATGAACTGAAATAAATGCTTCAAACCTCTTCAGGGCTGAAGGAGAGAGAGGTGAGAGAAGCTGATAGCTACTTATGGTGAAAATCTACCAACACTGAAAGCACTGTGAGATGACACCCCCCACCACCACCATCTCTTTAGTCCTCATCTCACACTGTACATCCTCCTGCTAATGCCCTGATATCTGAGTAGTTGCAGGTCACTGAGAGCTACAGAATGATAGAGTAATTTTCATAATTAATGCAAGAACCCATTAGAGCCATCTTAAACCTATCATAACACATCATGACAGGTCAGAGATCTGATGCATTAAACTAGGTGCATGACAGGTGAGGCAGGTTGAACTGGGACATCACTCCCTGGCTTTTCAGCTGATTTTTAAACCTTTTCACGAACTCCCGCAGCTCTAAATCCTGATAAATAATAACAACAACTGACAGCAGACTGTCTGTCAGCCCATGTCTGTCAGTCATTTATTATAGTGACCACTTTTTTCCCCTCTTAACACATCAGAGCGCTCACAACCAATTATATCTCCAATATAATATGTGACATTTTGCCAACCTTGGCCCTTTATTGTTATTTTAAAGCCATTTTTGGCACCAACGACCCACTTGTCTTCCACACTGCACCTCAAATAAGTTCTCCCTCTGAAAGTGACAATGCCTGTGGGGAGCTGTGTTCAGACATATTTGCGTTTGTAGTGTTTGAATTAGCCCCTTTGAAGAGACTAATCTGAATGCAAAGTGATGGGGAGGGAGACGTCTGTAAAGGTGCAGGGTTTTATCTGCCACACACGTTCTTTGTGTCCTCTCATTGGATCAAGGAGGTTTAGAGGGCTTCAGGGGTCTTTTTCCATTAAGGATATCATTCGTTTAGCCCTCTGTCACGTCCTCCCTGGGAGCTACAGACTAACTTCAAAGGTGTTGGTGGAAACCCTTTAACATGCTTCTTTTCTTGGGCCTCCATCCTCTAGAGTGCTTGCTTTGCATGTCATGCAGAACGCACACAGAATGCTTTTGCTCTTGTTCTAATTTGGGAAATTAGTGGGAAGTTTGCATGTAATAACCACATCGTTCTTTTTTATGTAGCTACCTACATGTGAGGAATTTACTTGTGGGGATACAGCATGACTAAAAGTCTATAGGACATTAGTGTAGTGGGTTAGCTGCTCATTTGCTAATTAGGACAAAAAAACAAATTTTTCAGTATTTAGTCACAATGCAGGGCAGAGCACTGAAGATAGATATGAAACAAAATTAAATATTTGACATTAACACTAAAAAATCAAGTTTTCTAAATTGTTACCTGAATTGATCAACTTTTGAACTGAATTGTTTAACCTGTTTTGACGGGTTTTTTTGGTTGTTTTTTTGTTTTGTTTTTTGGGGGGGGTTTTAGCCTGTCATGTCTGGTAGCTCTTGCAATCAGAATCTGGATCTGAATGCACTGTTGTGCCAAACATATTTGCTTTACCAAGATGACCTCTATAGACTCCTCTTGTTTTTATTTTTGATTTGTTTTTTTATTTTATTTATTTATTCATTTCTATTATTATTCTCAAGTGCATGTGTAATATGGCAGTGCCAGAGTTGACAGGCAGGAAGAAAAAGAGTAAGAAAAAAAAGGGGAGAGAAGTGAAAAAACACAATGGGTCTTCAACTGCTGCACCTGTAATAAAAACACATACAACAAAAACAAACAGTGCCCGTAAAAAAAAAGAAAAAGACGGAACCCTCACGGCCAAAGGGCAAGAGCCTCAGAGAACCAGAGGCAACGGGTAGACCACCCAGCCAGATCAGGGCTCCAGGGCCCCAGGTGCCCGAGAACTGCCCGACAACCAGCCGAGCCCCCACCCCCTGCCAAAAAGGCCTTAGCCACCCCGGACCACAACCCCTAAGGGGTAAAATAATGACACTAAATGTCATTATTTTAGCCTGAAATTTGAAAGTGACCCAAAATACACAAAAATTAAAATATTTTGTACAGTCAGGTTGTTCCAAGTCAAATTTGACTTGTATCTGTTCAGATGGATTTTAGTTTCACCACTGCAGGAAAAGGAAAGAAGGAAAATTGTGTGTTGAGGGAATTTGAAACTGTGAAATTGTACATGCCATGTCTGTGTGTATTTTTTATGGGACAGTGGTGACAGAGTTCAAGAGGGGCTTTGACACTGTCATGAGAAATGTCTGTGTTACCATCACATTTACCAAGGTTCTCACAGAGACAGGCACCGGCTGGTCGTTGAAGGATGCAGGAGGAATCTAGAAACTGATAATAAAACAGCATAGGACTGATCGTGTGTCATGCATATAAGGAACAGAGGTCATACAGAGATTAGAGCGTGCATTGACAGACGGTGCCTTGACACAGACATGTGATCTGTAATACTGCTGTCACCTCACAGCAAGAAGGTTTCTGGTTCATATCCTGGCTTGGTCCTTTCTATGTGGAGTTTGCATGTTCTCCCCATGCCTGTGTGGGTTTACACTGAGCACTCTGGCTTCCTCCCACATTCTGAAGACATGCATCAATTGGTGATGCTAAATTGGCCATGGATGTAAGGTAGATAAAGTGCTTGAAGTGTATAGAATAAAGTTCAGTATGAATGTATAGTTTCAGTGTGAGTTGTGGTTAAAAGCGCTTTGAGTGGTCAGTAAGACTAGAAAAGCTTTATACAAGTGCAAGTACATTACATGTGCACCTGCAATGTAAGCAAACAATCTAAAAATAAACAAATTGGAATCAATTTATTCTGAGCTAACTGAGATTAAAACAGCAAGCAATCAAAAGAGGGGCTGGGGGGCATTATAAGATCATGAAGGCACCTGAGCTGAGCTGCTGTTTCAGTGAGTGTGGGAAACACATGAAACTCCCACACATGCAAGGTTTCCTACCACTGCTTTGAACACAGACTTGAACACGTTGTAATATTATACATTGTTATATAATAATTATAATATATAATCCCAACAGTTCCAGTTCATGCCATTTTCACTGTTATTTTTTCATGACTTAGGTATATATGATAATAGATGTTTTTCTTCAATAACAATTCTTGTAAAACCTAAAAAAAATACACTTTCCCTGCTCTCTGAAGCATTAATTAAGGATTAATCAGACATTTCTTAATGTGAAATAGCTTATTTATACAGTCTAAATATGTCCATAGTTCAGAATTTGGTATAGACAATTCTTGTCCCAGCTCAATTTTGACCCCTACCACACTGTGAGGGCATGAAATAAGAACAGTATCTAAAAGAAGAGCATTTTTCCCTAACAGGATGTATTTATGCCATCTCAGGAGATATTCTTACACCAACATTTACTCAGTATTAATATAATTGAAATGTGGGAGGAGAAGGAGATCCAGAATATTTGGAATTTTACTTTTGAAAAACCACCACATTTTTTATGAGCTTTGAATCAAGGGAGTCTCCTGGATAATACATAATAGAAACACCTGTTTGCTTCCTTTAGTCTGCAGCTTTGCATTAATATTGTAGCATTCTAAGAGCGTTTGTCAAGGAAGATCCTTTGTTTGTAGCAGCAAAGCTTGTGGATGTTAGTTAAAATGTTATGCATGTTATTTCTTAATGAGTTGTATGCTTGGCCCATTATGTTTACAGTTCAGTTGCTTAGGTTGTTGCTAATATTAGATAAGTAAAGCTGTGACGCCATGAGTGCAGTAGATTACTGGGCTGATGACGATCCTGTGTCAACACAGATAACCATTACAAAGGTTATTTGTGGTCAAAATTTCTATAGTCTTAGTTTTTTAAAAAGTGCATTACTTTTCATTTATGAGCATTATGCAAGTAAAGCATAGATTATACTGTGTTAATACCAGATAGCAAAGCTTTGCTCTCTTACTGATCTCTGTCAAGAGTGACTCGCTGTTCTCCACAGTAAGGTAATGCAAGACAAAAGTAAAGGAAAATGATCACATTCAAATTTGAGGAATCAGTACATTTAAAATGGTAATTACTCTCAACTCTAAGTTACAGCTAAAAGTAGTGGAATTGCACATGTTACTTCCATAACTACACCCCAATTAAAGGAACCTAATTTGGAAATGTAAAAAAAATAAATAAGCAAGCTTAAAATTAAACATTTGATAATGCAAAGTTGAAGAATTACCATAGATATACTAGAATAAAGCTTACTTTACATGTATATGTGTTTTTCACACATTATTTAAGTAGTTTATGCAGAGAATACCTCGTTTGATCTACCTAATATTCTAATGGGGCAGCATTTGCACTTGTACACCAAGCTCCACACAGCAGCACTAGTTGTGGTTAGCCATATCTGCATGGAGAATCAGACTCAGTTTGCAGGCGGATGTATAGGATGGAGGCTGATCTTATGAATTTTTTCAACACCAGCAGAAGGATTACAGCGTTTTCAATAAAAACTATAGCAGCAACACAGCAGAAATTGACCATAATAAATCCACTGAACCATCAAATCCAGACATCAACACATGTTGTACCTACTGTCTTGTATTTTTATTTTTATTTATATTTTGGGGTTTTTTTTCTTTTTAATGCTCAGGGTTTATATGTAATATGCATGTGAGTTCTATGTTTAGACCAGAATTGGGATGTTTAAAGTGTGGGCTAGACATAAATATCTACTGTATTGGTTCCATGTACTGCCTGCTGGTGTATTGGCTGGGAATGGAAAAAGAGAACAGGGGTCAATAAAAACTGAAATTCTCACAGGAACTGCTCTTTTTGTACTTTATTCTTTTCCAATAAAAATATACTGGGGGAAAAGAAGCAATGAAATCGAGCCATGCCACTAAATCAGTTTTGTCAGCCTGTAAAGCACTTTTTATTTCAGCTATTCAGCACCACTTCCCCCTTTAAACCCATATTATCACATACCGTGAAGCACTGCAGAGCTGTGTTAGTATTCATCTTTATGTTGGTGAATTTGTGTCTTTTTTTTTTTGTTTGCTTTGTTTTGGCTTGGTCTGTGAGGAAGCAGTCACATATGTGCGTTTACCTGTGAATTCAATGCTAGATAGTACCTCGGTCCCTGAGGTTGTGTTGAGCTGTGACAGACTCTGTGAAATTCGAAAAAAGGTCACTGAACAAACTGCTGTCCTGTCCTATGCTGTGTTCTGTCACATGTTTAACAGATATCACCCAGTTTGAGGAAGACTGAACTCTCTTAAGGCCCTTAGATGCATAATTTTAAGTTTGTGCACCCATGCATGGGTGAGAGCAAAAGCTTGCATGTTTGCATGTGTGACATGTGAGCAAGTCTGCTTACCACTTTCTTCAGTAATTCAGGGTTACTGCGTATATAGTGTGTCACTGGCTCAAAGGTCTCTTTTGAACTGAATTATTCAGATGTGCTTTCCCACTTAGTTCCAACCCAGTGGTACATGTTAATATAAAATTAGTCCCACTTTAATCGTCTGATCTTTATTTGCACATGCTATTATTACAAATCACAATAAACCAGCCCCTGCAACCAGATCTCTGAATAAATTAAGATTGCAAGATGCCAAGTCGAGAGGACATAAGAGTTTTCTCTTGTGTTGTTACACACAGGTTGCGCTGAATCCACTGGCAATGTTTGCATGCACACAGAGTATTAACTATTTAACATTTAATGGTTTTAATTACCACTAAAACAAACACTACGAAATGAAGTTTGCATTTAACTAAACTAACACTGCACTTATTTTTTGTGACCAACTCTTGGAAATACAAAGGCAAATTGACTGCAAGCATCAATTTTTTTAACCTAGTTTGAACTAAAAGTGATATGGCTCAGGCACTATGTGATTGAAAGTATATTTTGCCATTTTCTAGCTCAAGTAGCACCATCCCAGCCATAAATCATATACTCCACTTACATGAAGACTCCTCTGTGCTACTATTATCTGCACCATTATTATCCTCTTAGAATTTTTCTAAATTCTGTCATTTCAGTCACTTATATGAGGACTCAGTCTCTTACGTAAGTTGCTCAAAATTTCATTTTTGGATGCAGAAAGCTATATAAGGATTGCAGATGCTGCAGCCCTACTAGCAAGATACACAAACCAAATAGGTTTACAGGTATGTAATGCATTTTTCTCACTCATTCTGTCTTACCGTTGCACCAGATGTCACATAAATCTCCAAGCACCAAAATCTAGGGAAAACAATGAGTGAGGAATACATTTAAAAATGTGAAATACATGAGAGATGTGGCTTTCATTTCATACTCTATTGAACCAAAATAGAGAATACCTCATTAAAATTTCATAGAATTGCTTATTTGTTTTCTGATAATACTTAACAAACAACTATAACAAAAACTCTTCCAGATTTGGGCTTTCAAAGACATATTAGTGAGCTGGACTGTAAACAAAATAATAATATTGTGTGTAATGTGGGTTCAGAAAAAGGACAGAGAGCAAAGGAGCAGCACAGTCACCTAACATGTGACCTTACCGATTCAGGTATGAGGACGCTTTTAAAATCTATTCTTTGCCCTGCTGATACGAATTGTTCAGGTTGCCAGTATGGGAATTGCAACATTATGTGATGTGATGTGAAGTTGGCTTTACGCATTTCTCCACAGTCCAGAACAGCCCTGGAGGCAGCAAAGCATGAAGGTAGACCAAAAGGTCTCAGATGTGGAAAGCAGTTTGACCTTGAGCAAACGAAATGAAGGCATTGAGGTTGAAGTCCATTTTATATAAGTGGCCAGAGAGGGAGGTTGAACTTTCATTTCATAACCAGCGCTTTGGCTTGCACATGAAGTTTTCTTTTCATGGTTTCAAGAAAATGATCTTTCTTCCACTTCAATAAAGCAGCTTTCATTTCTAAAGGTTACAGGAAGTGTTTATGTACTCAAGTCTCTTTAAATTAGGCAAACTGAAAAAGCGCTAGCTGACACTTTTGTTGAATCATGTCTGATGTTTTGTGTTCAGCTCAAAGAGAGCAGGGAGACAGTGCCATGTCTGTGTTTAGAGACTGCAGAAGCAAACGAGAGCATGAGGCGGTACAGTACTGAGAATAAGAGCAAAGGCGCACAATGACACAGAGGAAGGAATAACAATGAGTGCTGTGCCGCAGTGTTGTGTGATTCTTCTGTGAACAAAGACAGAGTGCAGCACAGAGGTTGTGTGTGTGTGTGTGTGTTAGGGATTATTATCAGAGCACAAGGAGCATGTACTGTATATATCATTTCATTAATTACTGTTCCGTGCTCTAATTATAATGCAGCAGGGACATATTCAACTCTCAGATCTATGCCTATGCTAAATCTCTATACGGTTTTCGTTGTCAATCTCACACACACACACAGACACACAAAAACAAGGGGAAAAAAACTTGTTTTCTTCCTTTTGAAAATCACATCTGCTCCCTGTGCTCTCCATACAGCTGTCACTCTTCTCTTTCTTCATCTTTTGTCAGCTTTGCGTTGACTCTTCTTCACTAAAATGTCTGGAAAGCAATGCAGAAAAACAGACAACAGATTTGAAATCTGAGTTTCTGCTGGAAGAGGATCATAAAGGTGTTTGGCAGATATAGAAGACAGGTTGGAGGTAAAGCCAACTCATGATCACCACAAAACAGAATTGCATCAAGATGTAATGTCAGTGATGGAAGTGCAGCTTTAAAGGAGAAACTCTAAAGTGTGCACCCAGTTATGCACAATTTGTAACTGAAATGGAGCTATAGAGATTTGTCATAAATACCAGGAGGAATCACAGTGGAATGCACATAAAATGTTTCTAGACTGAACAGCTTTTGGGTGGACAGCTAAATATGTGAATACCTGACTGTGCAAACAGTGGAGATAAGTCAACTGAATACATAATATAAACCTGAACACATTTTGTGCGGCCGTGGAATGAGGGCCAAAAATACATGCCATTTGCAAATGCCCTGAAACCTTGCACAGAAAAGCCTTTTTTCTGTCATTTTTCATTAACTACTAAATTTAACTCAGAATTTAGGGAGCATAAAGAAGCTCATTTATATGCACATAACTTAGAAAACTGCTCGTTGTGCATGTTGCCTAAAAGGAAACAATACCACAAAGGAATCTGACTTTGCCACCACATTGCTATTGTGTACAGAATTGCAACAACTAGCACAGAAATAGAGAAGTCAGCATGATTAATTGTGTTCTGCAACTCTTTTAAAATTTAACCTAGATTTAGATGTTAAATATACCAAATTCAAACATCTCAATGCACAGTTTTAATTAATTTCTCTGAGCAGTGAAGTGATTTCTTTGGGGTTTTAGTCCATTGTTACGCTACTACCTCTTCAGCCTCAAGGACTGGATCCTGGTTGTGGTTGCAGTTCTAGTTTTCACTCATCTTAGACCCTGTTTGGCCAACCCCCCTCATCTAAGACCAATTTGGATATTTCATTCAGTTTCAGGGTGTCCACCATCTAATGCTATACTTAAGTAAAAGTGACTCCACAAAAACATGATGGTCTATAACACGTTCAGTGCCCTGCTTTCAAATCCTAAGTAAGAATACAGGAGTGCTCGTTCTGCAGAAAAATTATAGGTATGACCATATACTGACCATAACGCTGAGGAGTGAGCAAACCACTAAATCTAGCAGCAGCTATATGCTGAATCGTCATTCCACCTTTCCTTTACAGTCATAAGATTTAGGTAGTAAATGAAAAGCTAAGAAAACTTATATGGGCACTAAAATTTTCCATGCAATAAGCTAATTTTAGCACAACAAGGTGAGAAGTTCAACAAAGGGAGGCTTAACTCTGAGCCAGACTGCTGTTTTCTCTGTACTGAGGAGTCAGCTGAGGTTTCAGCTCCTCCTGAAGCAGCCCCGTAGATGCCTCAGTTTTGCCTCAGGAGAAGTTGGAAGAAAATAAAGGAGAAGAGGACATCTGGTGGATGCAGAGTAAAAATGGTCCAACTATCCAACTTCACACAATCTGGAAGACAAAGTTCTTCCTGTATCCTGGTCTACTCTGTAGTGCCTGTCTTCTTAGCAGCCTAAGTGAGCACAAAGAAACTGGATGGTGGGATGGTTAAAAAAGACTCATGGACGTATGTAAATGTTTCTTTGTTCTTTTAAATTGTTAAGAAAATGTATGATGTACAGTTTCTTTAAAATAAACTGAAACAAAGACTGAAGTACACACAAAAGGCTGCTACCCCAAAGTTTGAACATTCCTCAATAAACCCTGGAACAACAGGATCCTCTGTTTGTCTAATAAAATTAGTCTGAACTTTAAGTTCATATACATTTTTATGTGCAATCAAAGTATAAACAATATAACCTTACTCAATGCACAGTTTCAATCACAACATAAAACCTTTTGTGCCATCTAGTGACTGAAACTCAACATGAATACTGCCTTCACAAATATACATGACCACTGGAGGGCAGCATTTGTTTTCTAATTGTAGCTCTACTGGCTGTTTAAGTTGTTTCACTGTCTTGTAAATTTTCGAAATTACCAACAAATGTGGGATATATTGAATGTGATGGTGGGGTTTGTTGGGGCACCAAACTTAATCTTAAGCTTTGTATTTAAATTCCTTATAAAACTAGAAAGTTAGTCTTTAGCAGGACTTTAAACATCAGAATAGTTCAGTGGAGCTGCTCAGTGTTTCAGATGACAATATTCTGTAGCACTTGGACCTGAAAGTCCACTCCCTGCTCACTTTATTGGGTACACCTGTTCAACTGCTCCTTAACGCAAATATCTAGTCAGCCAATCACATGGCAGCATCTACATGTCTAAATGCATCTGTGTATTTAGACATGTAGACATAGTCAAGATGACCTGCTGAAGTTCAAACCAAGCATCAGAATGGGGAAGAAAAGGTGATTTAAGTGACTTTGAACGTGACATGGTTGTTGGTGCTAGATGGGCTGGTCTGTGTGTTTTAGAAAATGCTGATCTACTGGGATTTTCCCACACATTCATCAGAGAATGGTCTGAAAAAGAGAAGATATCTAGTGAGCAGTAGTTCTCTGGGGGGGGGGGGCAAGTTGATCCTTGAGCAGCAGATGGGCTTCACCAGCAGAAGACTAGATGCCACTACTGTCAGCTAAGAACAGGAAACTGAGGCTACAATTTGCATGTTCTCACCAAAACCAGAAAATAGAATACTGGAAGAAGAAGAAGAAAAAGAATCTCATTATGACCATAGTATGTCCATCTTCTGATGGCTGCTTCCAGCAGGACTATGCGCCATATCACAAAGTTCAAATCATCTCAAACTGGTTTCTTGAACATGACAGTGAGTTCATTGTACTCAAATGGCTTCCATAGTCACCAGATCTCAATCCAATAGAGCACCTCTGGGATGTGGTGGAACAGGAGATTCACATCACATATGTGAAGCCAACAAATCTGCAGCAACTGTGTGATGCTATCAGGTCAATATGGACCAAAATCTCTGAGGAATGTTTCCAGCACCTTGTTAAAACTATGCCATGAAGAATTAAGGTAGCTCTGAAGGCAAAAGGGGGTCCAACCAGCAGGTTTTAACTAATGAAGTAACCAGTGAGTTTATATGATGATTACCTTATGCAGAATTATTCTGTAAATGTTTCAGTATGAGCTTACATCATAATGTGTTCTTAAAAACCTACACATTCATTTTAAGCCATGTCAGTAGTACTATGCTATGACTATGAGTCAGTGTTGGAGCCACATTTAAAACAAGACACCAGACAGAAAATACAAAGACTCACTTTATTACTAAAAATCAAAAATGACAGCTCAAGTTTCTAGCCATCTGAAGTTTTACATTCATCTGCACAGCAGGTTTTCACACAGTGAGCATGAGCAATGCTTTTTCAAGTTTGCCTTTCCCTGCACAGTGAGGCATTGCACTCAAGATGTATTATTTTTGACTACCTGACACTTTAAACAAATGAAGCTTTGGTGAAAATTCTATTTAATACACTAGAAATCCCTGCTCTTTGTTCTATTTTTTATACTTTGATCTGCTGAACCACTCCCTTCAGAATTTGTCTCTTCATTTATTTCTGATGGCTCTGTTTCTGAGCTAATCAGTCTGCTGAGGCTACTTTACATCACTCATTCAGCCTTTCAAGCCCACAATTATCCAACCTGTTATCTCCCTATCAACACTTTATCATGCAGGCTTATCCTACTCTTTCAAGTAAAAAGTTAAATCTCTTTTATTCTCTTTTATTCCACCATCAGCAGCATCTAGACACTCAAGCATCCTTCCCATCTCTATGTATCTAATTTCCAAAGTCCTTTTCTGTTGTCAGCCTTAATAAACATCTTATGCATTCTCTATTGATCTCTCCTTATTGAAGCACAACTCACAGACACGATAAACATCCTGGTGCAACAGTTCAATCAATATAACATTTGACTCACTAACTCTGTACAATGACATGTATGTGAGAACACCAAGAGTATTAGTCCAGTATTACTCCTACTCCTCATAGTATTTATAGTGTTGTGTAACATACCACACTCATAACTCAGGGACATGGTGGGTAAAACTCAACTTATCTTGGTTTTACAACATTTTCCTTTTGCAACATCATTTAGTGTTAATACAAAATTGGGAAGTTTACATTGTTTCAAGCAAATATACATAAATATGTACATATATGCGTACATATATCAATTGGAAATACATATATCTTTTCATGGTACAAAAAGTGGATGCATGTGACTTTGCAATATAGTTAAATCGATTTATAATGTGTTGTCACGGATATTGATTTCAAAATAGAAACCACTTAAACTCAAATCAGCAATAACAAATTATCAATATGCCTAGTTAGTGTCACTGATAGGATGAATTTAAGAAAACACATAAGGCAGTTATTGAGAGGCATTCATTATAGATACCTTCAACCAGTCACTGGTTTGTGCTGAAATGTTCAAGTGGACATGTAGTTTAAGTGTGCCACAAGGCAGTTCCAGTATCCTGTCAACTGCCAATAAGACACTTTGGTATTACGAGAAACTTTTCCATTAGCAGTTCCACTTAAAACTGCCACTACCTTATCTGTGCCCATGTTATATTTCCCAGAATTTAATTCAACGTTGCTCCAGTTTTGACTGTGAAGTCAGTGGAGTATTCGGTGAAGGTATCGCTCTGGATTGTTCTCCCCTCCTCTCCTCAGTCCTGAGTTGGTTCTGACTGGTCTCTCAAATGTCATTGCAGGGTCCTGACTCTCATTTAGTACCACTGAGGCCCCTGTTACTCTTCCTGTCCCTACTGAGGTGTGTCTGTGAGGCTCTGGACTGCTCTGTACTCCTGCCTCAGAATCACTCTCTTCGCTGTGATCCTTCCCTTGGCTGCTTGGTGAGCTCTCCCCAATCCTGAGAGACAAAAATTGCTTATAGATTTAAGTAATTAAAAGGTTGAATTTTGTGAATATGTGAATATGGTTAGCAGTGTTTCTACCTGAGGTGACTGAAGGCCCGCAACCAGTGTGAGCCCAGCGCATCCCTTCCATTAGTCCTCAGCCCTCTTCGGTGGCTTTGGGCCCTCAGTCCTATTAAGGCCTTAGCAAGTTCAGCCTCATCTCTATGGCCCCAAACTAGCTGGGCCCTCTGCTCTGCATCCTGGTCTCCCGCAGCCCTGAAAAGCCTCTGGAGCTGCCACAGATTCACATTGCTGAAAATGTTCGCTGAGCCAGCCTTCCTACTCCTCCTCTCAGCCAGCCGCCACAGCGAGGAAGGGCCCGCCAACATGGAGGAAGAAGGTGAGGCGGGTCCGCTATCCATCCAGAGAAACACGGGAAAAAGTGGCATACACGGGGTCTATGCTGTGGAGAAGCAACCGAGAGTTTCAGCTCTGACATGAAGTATAGGTGCTTAGGATCCTAAATTCATATGTGATAAAAAGCAACACAATGGCATATAAAGCACATGTGGATAGCTACAGGTGTCAAAGCACCTGGCAGTCAGCTGTGAGTCTTCAAGTTTGATTCTATAATCCTACTTTAGGAAGTGAGTGACAGGCTGCACTTCAAAGCCCATTAGACTGCAGATGGTAACCTTGTCTCGCTTTCACATACAGTATGCTTCTGAGTAGGACACTACCAGATAGGTAAGTCACCAAGGTCATGACTGATTATGGGTCAGCGGTGCATTCATTCAAGAGACCTCAGTAAAGGTTTACTTACCGCTTTCCTACACAGCTTTCATCTGTAATTCATATAAAAGATGCATATGTTTATTCCAGCCTGCATTTTCTGTTTAAGCCCAGCATTATTTATTAACATTAATCGGTCATATGTATCAGTCACTGGTCAGGAAGAAAGTTTCCCACACTCTTTAGAAACAAGTTTCATTCTGCAAAGGTCCGCGTCTGCTTTCCTTGTTATACATTAACTATTTTGTTCTACATGTTTCATAACTGCGCTGTAGAAACCTTAACAGTATCCTGTGATCTGTGAATCTCTATCATCACAGCCAGATTACAAACAAGAATTCACACTGTAGGCTACTGTGCGCAACCCCTTAACAGTGACACTGCGATGTGCGGCTGTAACACAATATCGCCTACAGAGCTATTTAGTATTTCCATTAAAAGTAGGTTATCCTAACCCAAACGTCACTGACTTCTTCTTTCATTACCCTAGCTCCGTTTACTGTTTGCAAAACAAACAGCTGTAGCTCACTGGTGCAGAAAGCTTACCGGATCGCTTTCAAACTGAAGAGTTTCTGAAAAAGTTAACTAAATCTTTGAAATAATCGTGATTTATAAAACAAAGCAACATGCATGCAGCGAATTGCCTAATCCTGTGTTCATTGCCCTGTGGGCAAAAGGCAAAAACAAGAATCTCATGAGAGTCATGTGGAAAATTAAAAAGCTTCTGCTTACCCGAAGATGACACAGAAATATTCACTTTTCTTCTATCGTATCTCTCTCTTTCTCTGCCTTGTACTCATCAGTGTGTCTATTCTACTCAAACTACTCCAGCGGCTGCAGGACCAGGTTTCTCCAGCCTCCGCGATCAATAAGTGTCCTCGGTCTGGCTGTCAATCACAAATAACTCGAATAAGAACTGAAATATCTTCTACTCCAGCCTGTCTGGGCTAGTAAATGTTTTCTCTCCACCAATACCGGGTTTAAGGGGGAGGGACGTGTTATTGGACCCGCCTATTGGCTACGTAGGGCGTGCGCGCTGAAATCCATTGACGTCAATGAGCCTGGCTGGCACGAGAAGCATCTGTCAGTTATGCGAGAAAGAAGTAACATGTGATAATCCTGCGCCTTCACACGTAAACACAGTGACGCAGGGCTCATAAATACTAGTGCCTCAGGAACAGACGGCGTATTATCGTGGCAGATTAGAGTGGAAAGGTAAAGTGGAGAAAATGGCACAGCATGGTAATGAAAAAGAAAAAGAAGCTACTTTCCGCTGCTTCCTTATTAACAAGGGGTTACCACAGCGGGTAGCTATTTTGATTTGGCAGATTTTTACGCCGGACCGGATGCCCTTCCTTTCGCAATCCCAAAGGGATTTGTGTCTCCTCCCGTAAATCGAAGCAGGGATCTTTAAGCCAAAATAAACTTTTGTCTCTTTGGCTGAAACCCTGGCTCTAAAGTTGGAGCATGCAGGTTTGATATTTGCACATGCATAATCTACACTTAGTTATGCTGTTACATAAAAAGGAACTACACCAGCATTACAGCAGCGGATGGGTGAAAATGGATGAGTCCATTAGTCCAGCAGAGGAGGAGCAGGCTTTGAATTACAGACCACCCCCTATCCATCTCCCAGCCCCCCCAACACAGATGCTACATTCAACGGAGGAAACGGAAAAGACGAAACACACAAGAAGGTTTATCATTTCAAAACTCCGGGGCCGTGGAAAGAACAGAGAGTTCCCTTTTTATTCCCATACTTATCCGCTTTTGGCTTCTTTGTTGTCCCACCAGAAACACGGCCCTCCCGGCCTTTTATTTTCACAGTTTGCCCATCTTTTACCCAGCTGTTTGCAGCTGGCAAAAAAGAACCCGCCCTGTTCGGGAAAAGGGACCGAGAGTGACCGGAGGAGGAGAGAGATGCCACCCCAACCTCCCCAGCCGCAGGTGAGGAAGAACATCCTGAAGTTCCTCAGGAGTTTTTTGGGAATTACTCGGATCCTGCAGATTGTGTTCGGAGCCTGTCTGTGGGTGACCATCGCCGCCAACAAATACGAGGGGTCGATCCACTTCGTCCTGTTCGTCGCTGTCTTCTTCTGGCTCTTCACCCTCGCCCTTTTCTTCCTCACCCTGCTGGACAAGCAGGACCTCGTGCCTTTGCTGGGAGGGGAGCGCTGGTTGTGCACCAACCTGGCGCACGATGTGGCCGCCGCCGTGCTCTACCTGCCGGCCATAGGCGTCATGATCCACAAGACCGATCGAAACTCGTTCTGCAACCTGCCTCAGTACAAGCACCCATGTCTGTACAAAGTCTACCTGACAGCCGCTGTGTTCGCCTGCCTCTGCTGCCTGGCTTACCTCCTGTCCGTTATTTATGGGGCGTGCAGAAAGTGTCGAGGGGAGCAAACTGTTATCTGATGAGATCTGGCAGTGTGGGTGCTTTAGGGTGGTCACAGCAAGATGAGGAATAGTTAATTTCACTGTAATTTCACTCAAAAGTTACTTTAATCTCTGTTGTCTCCTCTCTCTTAACAATCCACAGTGGTGGAGGTGGTGGTGAGACAGAATCAGCCACTCTGTTATCTCGGTGTGTTTAATGGTTACTAACATGAAGGGGACCTGCTGGTATGGTAGTTAAGTGGCGTGTGTTGTCTCCTTCTTAAGCTCAACATTAGCCTATGTAGTTATGAAGAATCATTATAATATTAATGTACGGACTTGTTATAGTGGCCTAGCAATATATTTAGTGGTAACAGTGAAATGGCCTAAACATAGCCTACATTTTGCAGATTACTATTGGTACTGGTTAACAGTCCATTTTAAACTTTTTTTATAGAATTGCTACAGTTGTTTTCAAAAGGGTTTATTTTCATTACCTTTTTTAAAGTATATTTTTATGTGTTTACTTATTTTTTATTTTTGTTTTTTTTTATTGAAAAGTTACTGAAAAGTGGACTGAAAAACTCCTACCAGCTCTGTTTTTTGTTTTTTATCAGTGCCTTCTGTCAGAATGCTGTATACTCAACAACAAGGTTGTGACAACAACAACAACAGCTCCACAATACGGATGTGATTGGTGCTACATTGTGTATGCTGAACAAAACCCTTTATTAAGTGTTCATTGTGTAAATCCAAAGAGTAACAAAGAGGCTTTTATAATAAACACCAGTCAGTCAGTGAGCTCTTTCTTTCGTGGTGATCGTGTATCAGTGCATTCAGATAAGCTGCTTGAGGACATTGTTTTAATTAAATTTGGAGACAAAACTGGGCAACGAGCACAGCACTGAGCTTTTTGTGGCCTTTTTCAAATGAAACACATATTTAGAGCTAACTAGCAACGGAACTTCCTTGTGGGAGATTAAAGCGTAGGCCAATCAGCAGGGATCATTTACATGCTATGCCACAAAACCACATGAAAGACATAAATCCTTAGACCTGTGTCTAGAAGAAAATGAGTCAGTCACGCAGGCACAAGCAAAATGTAAGTGCGCTGTAGGATAGAGATAATGTGTGCGTTGTCTGGGAGTTATCCTACTTTGCAAATAATGTGTAAGTGTGTGTGTGTGTGTGTGTGTGTGTGTTTAGTCTTGTGTGAACAACAATCTGGGAAGAGGCTTGTTCTTACCGGAACAGTCTGTTGGGGTTCTGGAGGTGGGCTAACAGTCAGCCAATGAAAATGAAGCCAAGGAGTTAGAAGATGATTTGATGTCTCATCTATTCCAGTCAGTTAGTTCCTAAAAACATGCTGCAGACAAGTTGCTTGAACAGCACCTAAAACTGCATTCTGGTAACTTTTTGGTCACCTTTATACAGCCAGCATGAAAGAGGCAGATTTGTATTGATATGCTTCATACTTGTTGCTGATATGAGGTTTAAAAAAACAGCAGATTTTTAAAACACAAACACACACTTTTCCTTTTTTGGTGTTTGTTTTTTTGCCTTGCATGCTGGCAACAGACCATGATGAGTTTTTCTTGGAAAGAAGCATGAGGGATAAAATGTTGTATTGTCAGAGCTCCAAACTGTCAGAACAAAGGCAACAGCCATGCAGTTATTGGATTATAGATCAGCACTACAATTAAATTAATACCATAAAAGGAGGTGCTGAAAGAGAGGTGAAACCATATCCTTTGATTTTGTGTGACATCTGTGGCCAGAGCTGCAGGAGTGAAAGGGTTAATGTTAACCAGCTGCTGGAGCATCGGGATATAAATCTAGTGCTTCTAAAGGAGGAAAGGAGCCCCCCCTCCACACACACACACACACACACACACACACACACACACATGCACCCCTCCCCTCCCCCTCTGAGATCAGGAGTGTCGTCCTGTCCACGTGTCGGCGCCTGTGGGAACGTACTGTTGTATACAACCAAATGGAGACAGCAGACAACAGCCCACTTTAAACAAAGCACCAAAGCCATGGTTTCAGTTTGATACTGAAAGTAACCATGGAGAGTCAGTTTAAGATTTGGATGACTCACGGTTATAGTGGATGCTGACAGTTGAGGCCAGAAAAGGATTCTCCACATTTAAACCTTTTAGCTTTACCACATTTACAGGCTCCTCGTTATTTTCACTGACCACAGTTTAAAGATCTCGTGTCGTTTCACATTTGGCAGTTTTGTGAATGAGTTAATTGTGAGTTTATTTCATAAACATTACATCCACTGTCCAAACAATGAGCCCATTTAATCACAGGTAGTGAGACTGGAAACTTATGGGTGTGGGTGCAACAAGAGTGAGGCTGTTGTATTTTTTTTAAGCTACACAGGGCGAAAAGAAAACCCAGACACTTTGATATAAGGACATATAGAGTCAGACCATACCCTGGCGTGCCAACACCATGATATTTATTCTGGCAAGTCGGCCAAAGAGACATTTCCTGTATGTGCTCTCCCACCATTTTGCAAGAGACCAAGTCATAAAGAGTTCCTCTCCCCCACCTTGGAAGCACAACATCCTGTTACAAACTGTTGTCATGACTGATGTCAGTGAAAAACTTTATTGATCTAACATTGAGTAATTAAGGCCAAAAATGGATAACAATGACATGACTATGTCTTATGGTTGTAATTAAATCACTGGTAAGATTACCAAATGCAAGATTGTCTTCTTTTTTGTTTAAAAACAAAACCTTCAACCACTAGATGACCACAGTGGTGTGCAGAACGCAACATGAGCTGCAGCACAGCTTCAAAGGAGCTGGTAAGGAGCAGATGTCTCAGACCTAAAGTATTTAACAGGTCAGATGAACAGGAGATTCAGTTCAAGTCTTCTGGCTAAATTGAAATGAACACATTGCACACCACTTGGAAGTGTATCATCGATCTTTGATTTTCATCTTAAAACATTTTTTTTTTTTTTTTTTATTCTGACATTTCCACACATACAGTGGAAGCATTTTTGCTTCTTCCTGTCCACAACAGCTGTGAGTAGATCTGCTTCCTTTTATAAGTGATGGGTGATAAAAATTCAAAGGTTTTCAGATGATTCTCATGTGCAACAAAATATTTTCAGCAGAAGAAGTCTGGCTTAGTTGAACAAAGTGGATAATTTCCAAAGTTAGAGATTTTTTATTTTTTTTTAAGTTGTCCTCTTTGGCCTATCACACTCCCCTCCACTGAAGAAGGTCTGTAATTAGACAATGTTTGGTGAAACACAAAGGAATTTCATGCTAGAGAATCTTTAACTTTCAAAGATCCTCACTTGATTTAACTGAAGCCTCATTTAAGCTTCAGCTAAACTTTGCAATACATTTTTGCAGAGAAAAAGGACTGTGTGGTTTTGTCCCTGATGCATCTCATTAGGGTGAGTATGGACAAGAGGAAGTGAGAACATGAGAAGTAATTGAAATACCTTCTGTATTATTTTAAGACAGACTTGAAATAAACGTGAATTCATATTTTGAAAATTTGGGGATTTATACATGTTCAGCATTAATCAAAAGGAAATGTTCATATTTAAAAACACTCACTTTAAAACCACATCCTGCTCTTTTTACTGAGCTTAGTCCTGATCTTCATCTCAGTAGATGATTTAGCAAAACATTCTCACAGACCAAACCTGGTAGCCTATGAGGCTGACTTGACTGAAACAGTATTCTTGAACAGTAAGCGCCAACTCAGCAGATTTCCAAGACTGGAAGAGGTCCCCCGTGTTTCTGCCCACCCAAATTCTGGGTGGGCAACTCCCAATGGAAGTGTTCTGTCCTATCCATGTGTCCTATCAGTGTCTGGCTCTTTCTTTCCTGCTGGCAGCCATCCTGTCTCACTTGGGAGGCTACGTGTACTCACATGAAACATGAAAACACTGACAAAAGCACACGGCCGTGCCCTGTTAACCACATTTTCATCAGCAAGTGCTGAGACGTACATTCCACCGCTGCAGAGAGGGAAAGAGGGGCCGAGAAACCAGATGGAGGCCAACTGAACAAGTGAATGAGCGGGGGGGGAGCAAAATGCGAAAGGGGAAGATGTGCAAAAATGCCTTTATGGTCCAAGCAAGAATCTGAGATTGACATTTCCTGTCTGTGTAAGGCATGAATCGGCACAGTGTTCTGGGCATGCAGGGCTTGTTTGCCAGTGATACATTTCAGTTTCTAGTTTCCTATGGTAACTGGGATTTCTTATTCTATATCTGTTACAGCAGTTTTTGCCCAGACAATTTCTGAATGTTCACAGTGTTCATGTGTTGTGTGAGGGGAATGCCAACGAGTGGTGGGAAAGGATAATTGCTATTTATAGCCTTGAAAATACCACAGCTTCCTTTAGTCTGCCAGTCCTTAGTCAAGATGTTGAGAGTGTGTTACGGAGTGAATGTGTCAGGGAGGAAGGGAGGGAGGAAGGGAGGGAGGGAGGGAGGGAGGGAGGGAGGGGAGACATTTTTTTGCGTCACTGGGTGGATAAAATAGCAAATTTCCTGTCTGACATTTAATGATTCTTATTTCCAACTTATATTATTCACCCTTCATTCATGTGTCATTAAAACATAATGTCAAAGATGATTCATTTTCCTGTGCCCTAAAACGCTTTATGTGATGTGTACACAGACACACTCTGGGATGCAAAACAAACATTCCTTCCAAGCATGGATCATGGAGTCCCTGTTAATAGCTCACATGGCTCTGAACTGTTTCCCAGCTAAAGTTTACTCAAGCACAGATTTCACCCACAGAGATCCAAACACTTTTTGTTACATCACACTGATGTTGTAAGGAAAAACAGCAAATATCGCTTTCAAACCATAGCTCCTCAATTAAGAATGTGTCCAAAAAATGTGCCTGAGGACATGACACAAGAAAAAAAGAACTGATATTTGTTTTACTTTTAAACTTCAGATTAATGCTCAATAGATTGGTTAATTGTGAAATAAAAAAGGCTTTCACACAAAGACTTAGTTTTAATAGACTCAACTGCTCCACACATCTCTACATATCTAAAATCTATGTGTATCATGCAACTTTTCACATAGTTATAAAGTCCTGCTGTAATCCAGGCACCCTCAACAATTGCAAGCAATGACTTGGTTTACCCACAAGGAGGCACAATTGGGACACACAAAGCATCCATATGATTATTTCTCTTAGTTGTCCCATCCATAGCCACAGAGGGTCATGAGAGAGTCATGAGAGGGTTCTAATGCAATGGGACTGCAATGTGACTTTGGATTGTTTATTATCTTTCATGAAGCTGTAAAACAGACTACCACCCATCTGGCAGAAACTGCCGATCTACTGGGATTTTCCCACATTCATCTCTAGGGTTTACAGATAATGGTCAGAAAAAGACAAAATATCCAGTGAGAAGCAGTCATCTAGACGAAAATGCCTTCTTGATGCCAGAGATCAGAGGAGAATGGCCAAACTGCTTTGAGCTGATAGGAAGGCAACAGTAATACAAATAATCACTCATTACAACCAAGGTATACAGAAGAGCATCTCTGAATGTATAACACCAATGGCATAACCATAAAGCTGATGGGCTACAGCAGCAGAAAACCACAGTGGGTACCACTCCTGTCAGCTAAGAACAGGAAATTGAGGCTACAGTTCTCGAGGGTCCACCAAAATTGGACAATGGAAGATTGGAAAAACATTGGCTGGTCTGATGAGTCTTGATTTCTGCCACAACATTCAGATGATAGGGTCAGAATTTGGCATAAACAACACTGATCCATCCTGCCTTGTATCAACCTTGTGTGTGTAATTGTGTGGGGGGATATTTTCTTGGGACCCTTTAGGCCCCTTAGTACCAATGCAGCATTATTTAAATGCCACAGCCTACCTGAGTATTGTTGCTGACCAAGTCCATCACATTATCACCACAGTATACTCATCTTCTGATTGCTGCTTCCAGCACGATAACAAGATATGTCACAAAGCTCAAATCATCTCAAACTGGTCTAAAGGTCTAATCAGAAAGTCTGAGGAATTCAATAATTTAAAAACACAGGATGATCTGACATGTAAACTGAACAAGAAATATTAGGGATCTGTACTATTTCTTGTTCATCAGTTAAACTTTATCAGTTACGTAGGCAGCACTACTGTGTTAACTACTTCTTCTTCTGCTACAAAAGGTCAGTTTTCTTGAGTTGTATCTTTCAAGTGTTTTGATTAAATTCAATTAAATTCAATTCGATTTTATTTATATAGCGCCAAATCACAACAAAAGTTGCCTCAAGGCGCTTTATATTGTAAGGTAAAGACCCTACAATAATACAGAGGGAAGAGAAAACCCCAACAATCAGACGACCCCCTATGAGCAAGCACTTAGCAACAGTGGGAAGGAAAAACTCCCTTTTAACAGGAAGAAACCTCCGGCAGAACCAGAATCAGGGAGGGGCAGCCATCCGCTGCGACCGGTTGGGGGGTGAGGGGAGGAAGACTAAGACATGCTGTGGAAAAGAGCCAGAGATTAATAATAACTCATTAAATGCAGAGAGGTGTAAAAACACATGGTGAGTGAACAGAGGTGAGAGAAAGAGAAAC
>VUQS01056320.1:0-12163 GCA_015108495.1 Heterochromis multidens | reverse complement strand
CAGTGGGGCAAAAAAGTATTTAGTCAGCCACCAATTGTGCATGTTCTCCCACTTAAAAAGATGAGAGAGGCTTGAAAAAAAAAAAGGCAGATGTGAAATCTAAAAGTGAGGTCAGAGGTCAAATGTGACATGATATTTGGATGCAAACTATAAAGTGATATTTAGAATCCCCATATAACAGTATAATTTCCTAAATGTTGCCAATACAAACAAAGGCAGTAGCATTTTAAGCATAATTTTAAAGATAAGACCTTACTTGACCTTGAAGAAGAGGTCAGAGGTCCAAAGTAACGTGATATCTAGAATCCCCATATATCACATGCCTATATGTTGTCAGTACAAACAATGGCAGTAAGAAACATAGTTTTAAATGGCTCTATATAGCATTATTATCACCTTGATCTTCAAATCAATCTATTGACCTTGAAGGAGATGTCAGAGGTCAAATGTGGCATGATATTTTAAATCTTTATATGGTACTTTCTATATGTTGGCAATACACACCACACTTGTAAGTATCATAGTTTCTAAGTTATAAGGCTTTTAGTCAATTTTAAACCAATAAATCTTTAAGTTGACCTTGAACACCTTGGTGGATGTAAGTCTAATTTTAATGGATTGTTAACATGGCCCCACTCTACACCTCTGCAAAATTTTATCAGAATTCATTCAAAACTTTTCAAGCTATCGTGTTTACAGACAGAATTACACTCATGCAAACGGTACCAAAAACATAACTTTCTTGGCGGAGGTAATAAGTACTTCTATACTGTCTGAATGACCATCAGATGTACAACATGATGGACTTTATTTGAGGACAAAAATCTATATCACCATATTAGATTTTCTAAAATGAACAAATCTGGTTTGGACTAATCATATATTTAGTGAAACACTTAAAGCTTTTAAATCAAACCACACAGATCACCAGTCAAAGGACTAAAATAGCTTAGAACCTGATTAATGACATAAAGAATAATGTTTTTTGCTATGAGCTACAGGCTGATAATCTCAATAATTATCTTACCCTGTTAACGTAATATATGTAAATATCTGCAAGAAGATGGCACATTGAAATCTGTAAGAAAAGTTTTTTACAAAAACAAAAGCTAGAGGGGGGTCAAAACAAGTAGTCCTCCCATCACACTGTTAATGGCTTTGTAGAAGCATATTCCAAGCTTGTGCTTTTTACAGGACTTTTTTATAGCTAACATAAAAAGGTTTTGAGTGTATGAGGCTGCTGTAGTCTGTATACACAGGGCTCTGAACCCTATCTTGTTCTTTCATTTCTTCAGTTTCTGTTGATGTGTTTCTGCCGGATTAGTCTGCATAAAGCATCATCTCTTTTGCATTACCAATCCCGCGATATGAATGAAAAGCAGTGGCCATATATCTCAACTGCATTACTATTACTGCAGCCTTTCATTTGACTTTTTTGCAATAACTCTCCAGTGCCAAAGGATCTGGAAGCATTAATTTTGAATCAACCTGTATGAAGAATAAAGCAGTAGCCAGGAGTGTGTGAATATGATCATGCATACACATGAATGCATGCACACAGACAGAAACAAACTTCCTCCAGGGACAGAAGAAATTAATAATTCACGTACGTTTCTGGCACATTTCATGTGTTCTCTTTTATGACATCTCCAAAAGCCTAAGAAACTCAGCCTATGGGAGGGAGATCTGTGGAATCATTATAGCCCAGCAATAACACTGCTGGCCCCTTAATGAAGTAAAAGATGGATTGACACTGGGCTGGGTTATTGCTATTCAGAGAGCCCCCTCCCCTCCAATCATCACTCTGTGGAGGGTGAGGTATATGCTCAGAGAGACGTGAAGAAAAAACAGAGGACACAGAACCTAATGAAGGGACCTCACTGGACACTGATTGCAGCAGTAGCAGGGCTCCTCTATGGTACAGATTCTACCTTCAGTCTGTAGAAAACACCCCTCCTCCTCCTCCTCCTCCTCATCATCCTCATCCTCGCTTTCCTCCTCCTCAATGCCAGCAGCTCATATTATCTGCCATGCAACAGTGCCTGATTTAGGCCTGCTCAGTGCTGCAAGGCCTTCTCCAGATAGGCCTTATTTATTACCAAGATTTTTTTTTGAGGTCTCGACAGATGCACACACTTCCATGAAGAAAAGAGGAAAAAAAAGAGCTGTGTCCTTGTACTCTCATTAAAAACTGGATACTCCTGAACATACAGTGAAGTCTCCATGCATCCGGACTGCACTCAGATACAGTAACAGTTGCAACGCTTATCTTAAGAGCTCATTGTACGGATAGTAAAGCAGTATATTTGCCTGATGGCTTTTCAAAGTTGGAGATTCTTACTTGATGCAAGTTTTTTTTTTCTCCAGCTATGATCAAAAACACCACATCTATTTCCAGATAAGGTCATTCTGAATCCAAACTTCTCTGTTCTTTGCACTTTTATAGACATGATTGCATTACTATGTGTTCCCTTTGTTCACTTCCAGAGTGCTCTTCTACTGAGTAATTACCCTCTTCAGACAAGGCAACAAATTTGACTTTGTCTGAGAATGGTGCTTTCCATTTTCAGTAATAGACATGACCCAGGGTAGGCATTATAGAAGGTGGAAACAGAAACACAGTGTTTACTTAGCTGAGACACCCACTCTAATTATCATATGTGTCTAGTGTAGGTCCCCCATATTGTATTAATCATAGATTAGTAGTATCACAAAATTTACAATTGTATAACCTTACAACAACTGTTGTATTTTTAAGTACATTTAAATTGGAATGTGTGTTTAACAGCCACATTGAAAATATAGGCTCCACAGTACAACCATGACTACTACAACACGATGCATGTAATTTACAGTTAAACTTTACTGCATGAAAAAAGTTATTTAAAAAAAAGCTGCAAACTCCACTGATTTGAGTTTTTGTCTGGGTCGTGTCACATTTAGAGGTTGCATTAGGCCATCTCGTCATTTTGACAGAATCATAAAAATTCTGTCATAACTTTACTTGTGATTTTCACTTTAAGGAGACAATGACATATTCAGTAGTGTTAAATTTTGAAGAGCAACTTGATCACAATAATTAATATAAAATATATATATAAAATAAACAAAGATTATGCCGTCATTTCTTGTGTCAACATCACAAGAAGCAGATGGATTATTTTTATCTGCAGTTACAGCAGGGGCACTAAAACACTGCAGTCATTGTGCCTTAATAGGCAAATATGAACTAAATGGACTTAACCCAAGTCCTTGCTTGAGTATAACCAAATGCATCAAGTAAGGCTGCTGCAGGGGCAATATGTCTTTCCTGGAAAAAGACAATTCTTCCTATCTTTTTATTGTATTCTGAAGGCAGAACCCACACCGAAATTACCAGCATCATTCCAGCCATAGTTTTATATTCATGGAAACATTTCTCTCATTTCTCTCTCAGAAGTCAAAAGCCTCTGAATATGCATCTTTCCAATCATGCAAACACTTTACCAGGAGGAAATCCCGCAGTATGTGCTCCTGCATGCGGGAGGAGCTGCAGCTGTGAGCCTGTAGTGGTCATAGACACTCCAAGACCTTGATGGGATTTCTCCATGCTATGTTATGAAAGAGATGGCTACTGAACATAGCTGTACCTGCAGCATCTGTAGGAGGTATTGGAAGAACCGCACTACCACTAACAGAAGGCAAAGGGCCATGGGGTTGTTTCCTTCCTTATCTGTGAAAACTGGAATGACTGTATGAGCCAGTATGAAAGGCGTTACTTAGAAGGCCAGTCCTTGCAAGGCCTACTTCACCATACACCACACACATAACTGTGTTGTGTCGACCAGATCAGAGACTGGTCTTAGCCATGCCCAAGATGACTGACTCTTTCAAAAAGTAAAGACCTATACAGAAAATGTTAATTTAAAAAAAAACAAAAAGCATAATGTAATCTCTCAAGTGAATGGTGTACCTCTCAGGCACAATTGTGTTTGAACTGCCAATGTGCACACTGTAAATTAGGTAGCTCTAATATTTCAATCTCTCTAACATGACATGCATAATAGAGGACTTTGCAAAGTACTTTACATTATCTATTCGCTGCCTAAAAGCCTATACCATTGAGTTACATTTGAATAACATGCAAAATACTTTTATTGTTGCCTATTCACTGCATGCCAACCATTTGCTTGGAATAGGCTGAGTGGTTCATCAGAAAATGGTTGGCACTGGAAAAGCTATATAGAAGCACGCAACCAAGGGATTCAAATGTGCAAATTCATCGCAGGCATTGTCCCTACAGTTAAGCATTTGAAAATTCTGATTGTGTTTAATTACTATTGTATGCAGTACTTCAATTTCATATTGTACTTTGGGGTTAGGCAATTGGATGGATATAGCAACTATCAGTTATTAACAGATTTTGTAGTGAGGGGTGTTCTGCCTCTTTATTTTACTTTACTTTACACAAGATTTTCGGCACTGGAACTTGTCCTAGTTTTTGTTTGTAGTCTGTTCTATTAGCCGATTAGCAGGCTTCGGCTGAAAGGAGGTAAATAGTCCATGTGGTGTGCAAAAACGGGTTTGCATGTGTCAAAACAATGGGTTTTTGTCTGATGACAATTTAGCTTTTCATTGGCTTTTTATAATGAATCTGGATTTGTAAAACGAACAAGAAGTCTTTAACCTGATAGTCGTTGTCCGCTATCTACATATCTGGAAGCGCTGAAAAATTGCCTGTTGTCCCCATAGGTTAAGTCTGCAGATTAACCAGTGGGTCTCTTTGCTTGATAAATAGAGCAATTGTATAGCAAAGTGCTGAATAGCACCGCAGTGTGGTGCCTCTCTCCTTTTTGTTTTGTAATGGAAAATTTTGGCATATTGCCCAACCTTAGTTTACTGTATGTTGTTATATTTTTGTGTAAGTAATGGATTACAAAAATATTGGTTAAACAAGAAAGTAGGTGCAGCGATGGAATAACCAAACACAGTGTTTCAGACAGTAATACGCATTTCAAATGCCCTCCCTTTACAGCCCAGCCCGGCTTCACCTATGTATCATTTTGTGACCAATGAAAAAGCAGGAACCGTAAAAATCTAACACATGCATGTAGGTAAATCTTAGAAAAAGATATATCAAAATAGTCATATTGCTCTCATTCTATCACAAAAGAGAGCACAATCCTTGTGAATGTTTAGTCTTTGAATGCATAATTTGATTTATGCCCACACAATCATGTTTATATTCATAAAAAATAAAACTATTATCTTCCACAAGCCAAACAAATAAAATGTCTCCTCTTCATTTAGCTAGGGGAAAAATGTGGGGAAACATTGAGCGACAAATCCAAGGGGAGAGGGTTTCAAGCTGAATACCTCTAGGTCTATTTATGTGGGAGATGAAAAGCTTGTGTAAAAGTGGCATGATCCTCACTTTCCCAAGAAAAGACGACTCTTGAATAGCGGCATTCAGTCGTGAACTTGACTGAATATTCTCAAGTCATGCCAATTGAGGATATTCAGAGCCTGCACCTGAAGCACTAAAAAGGCCTGCGCTTCACTCCCATCCGTGTGCTCTAAAGAGATGGATGACGTAGTTTATACCATCAACGTGGCATGGCCTAAGCCTCCAAAGCCTGATTTCTCCACTGGGTCTGTGTCTCACCCACACACACAGCCTTCTTCATTGCAAACACTGGTTTCAAAGCTTTGCTAAGGCATTAATTCTTAAAATTAAATCTGACCACAGGCGACAATTACTAATTCATTCTGCAGCAGAAACATCAGATATCTTGCATAGTTAATATGAAGCTGAGAATAAGATGCAGCTACTGTTAACTAAATAAAATGCAAAGACTGTTTCTGGATAATTTAGTTAGCTTAGTGAGAGTTGTAATTTGCTCTACATGACAATTTTCAATCTTCTCTGGATTGTTCATATCTTTTTTTTAAAAACATTAAGCATATGTGAGTGATGTGCATCCTGCTCTATAATGGTCAGTTGTTATGCATAATGGCAAGGCTATGTAAATGGCATGAGGAGTGTTCGTTAGACTTGGGTGACCTTTTCCCACAGATCGTTAGTTACCTTGACCTTTTGTCAATAAGGGTATAAAATTCTGAGTCCAGGTGAAGCTGAACTTTTGCTGGCTCACTCCATCACAACTCCGATACCTCTGTTTCCCACCGCTGACCTTTTTAGGCTGATACCAACTAGTTGTCTACATGGGAATTGAGATAATGTATGCCAACAGATGTCTGACATTCTTACAACCTGAGCTTGCTCACTTGATTAGAGAGATGTCTTTCCACACTGTGTTGCATAGAGAATGTTTTATTTCCAGAGTCCCTTGTGCATGACAGCGTAATCATATTCTGTAAGTCAGCAGAATATGTTCACAAAAGGAATACATTAAATCTCACTGTCTAGCTTTTCGAATAGATGCATTGGAGCATTAGAATTACTAGTTTTATAGATGGATTTTAAGATTTTTACCTTTTTGTTAAAAAATGTAATCGATATATTGTGTTTAGTAGCGGATTTGCGTTTCCTTAACCCTGTTTTGGATATGTTCTTTTATCTTCTAAAGAATTCTGTTTTTTTTTAAATTAGCATATCACATTTGGCTAAATAATAAATATTAAAGGATAAATTCTGGACTTGAGCCTACTTTGACAGTAAAGCCCTAGTGGTTACAAATTTGCTGGATTTAATTTTAGTCATGATTTAAAATCTAGGATGTCAAATGAAGATGAAGAATTGAGAAAACCAACAGGGGTCATTACTTTTAACATAAATTACAGTACTGTGTGACACTTTATTCTAATCTTTATTGTCTCATTGTTGTACAGATAATTTTCAGATGCCACTGAAACGTAAAGCCATGACTCCTCTAACTGGAATGTCAGGAGGATGTTAACACATGGATTGCTCTAAATTTTACCAACTTAAACAAACAGAAAACAGAAATCATTGTGTTTGGAACTCCTGACCTCCATAACCTGAGCCTTTTAAGGATTTATAAAAACACTTTGTGAGGAACCTGGGAGTGATCTTCGACAGCACTTTGATACCTTTGATAAACAGATAAATGCTGTTGTTTAAACTAGCTTCTTTCTACTTCGGGTAATTGCAAAGGTGAAGCCATTTCTCTGCTTCAGACACTTGGAGAGGGTTATCCATGCTTTCGCGTCATCTCGACTTGACTATTGTAACAGTCTTTATTCAGGTGTCAGTCTGTCATTGCTCGGTTGACTGCAGCTGGTCCAAAATTGCTGTGGCTTGGCTATTAGCTGGCACACGCAAGCGAGACCACATATCCCCCATACAGGCTTCCTTACACTGGCAGCCGGTCGACCTGACAGTTTTAGAATTGATTTTAAGATTTCATTGTTTGTTGTGTAAGGTATTGGATGGGTTGGCACCTCTTTACCTCTCTGAACATTCCCACTAGATCACTGAGGTCTGCTGAACAAATGCTCCTAGCTGTCCTGAGGTCCAGATCCTTCACGGTAGCTGCTCCTAAATTGAGGAACAGGCTGCCCCTTCACAGGACCTCCCCAACACTGGACACTTTCAAAACTTGTTTGAAAACCCATTTTTATTCTTGGGCTTTTAAACCAGACTGAGTTCTGATTGCTTTTATTCTTGTTGTTTTTACTCATGTTTTCTCATTTTATATTTTCCTTTTTTGAAATCTGTCTTAGTGTTTTATGTTATTTTACTATTTTAGCTGTGCAGCACTTTGGTCTAAAGCTGTGGGTCAAAACTTGACTGGACCTAATGAATGGTAAATTAAGTTTAATTAACTCAATTTACCATTCATTAAGTTAAAAAAATTATATACTTAAAGAAAAATTATAATTAATTTTTATGAAATTGGATTATTTCGTTTTTATAAAGAGTCTATATAGTTGTATTTATTATAGATTTTATATATAACACTTTGGCTGACAGTGGCATAAATTATGAACTTTGATCCTGGAGACTGAATTCTGTGTTTTCACTTGCAGCTTAGGTTCAGGCATCAAAAGTACTTGGTTAGGTTTAGGAGAAGATTGTAATTTGTGTTAAAATATACCCTTTACACAACATTAGGGTACCCAGTGTTTTAAAGTGTGAAGGAGGGGGTTCTGTCAAATAATCTATGTGAGGAGTTTGGAGTGATGCACTTCTCACTATTGCAGCGACAGGTGCATGATGATACAGATGCCAAAGGACAGCAAATGTTTATTTCTGACAAAACTGCAGAATTTGATGCACAGGATATAAGAATGAGCTAAACATTGGCTATCACAACCACAATTTGGTCATCAGCTGTCATCGGTATGTAATTGTTATTCTCTCCCATCAGTTATATGATGCAATACAGGATACAGTTCATAAAATGATTATCTCTTGTTCCACAAATTACTAATAAGCAGAAATGATAACACTCTGAATGATTGACAGTAATGTCATTTTAATCATCATTTTATTACTTAACAATAAAATAGCTAACAAAGTTTAATTACCTTCCAATTTACAGTTTATTAACAATATTAAAAGTATCTCTTCTTTTCCCAAAAAGCTGAATCTGTTCATCTGGACGTAGCGTTTTTTTAGTGGGAGAAACGTTTTGTCAACTTATCCAAGTGACTTCTTCAGTCTCGAGACTGAAGAAGTCACTGAAGAAAAAAAAAATATGAGGGTAGTGTTGGGAGGGTGGGCTGGGGGTGGACTTTTACCTGGATTATTGAGCATACATCAAGAGATCTCTTCTTTTGAAGTATGGGCAGTAGTAGTAGTGGTGGCAGTGTGCAGTATTTGTAATTATAAGAGTAGTTTCAGTTTATTCATGGGCAAGCAAACCCACATTTATACCATAGATTGGGTTTCCTACATCAATCTCTATATCTGTTGTACAAATAAAATCAGTATAAAATCTGATATGACCTCGTTTTGCAACTTCACTTAAATTGAACACTGAAATGTAAAAAAAAATATTTAAGCAGCTATTACCAAAGAAAATCAGTTGGTAAAAAAGTTTTTCTATTCTTCTGGCAACATAGTTTTGGTTTTTAACATTCTTCATTTTCACGTTCTTTATAAAAACATATTTCCACATATCCTAGTGTCATTTTGTAGCTCCAGAAGGTCTTTGGGAACCTTGATTGCATTATTTATGTGAAAATAATAACCAGAATGTTGTTAATAGAAACAAATTTATCCTCAAACAATTATTCAAACATACTGCCGAGATGTGCTATAATTTGTGGAATGTGATGTTTAAATCGTGTACACCTACCTGCATGCATTGTTGTAAATATTAAGGTGTAAAGTGTTTTCCTTTGCATTTTCAAATGTCATGATCGAACAAACCATGTAATTATTGCTGCTGTTTAGCAATGACTTAAATTCAGATTATTTTGTTTGAGGTTGAACTGTTTGAACACTTTACTAATTGTTTATTTTTCTTTTTTTCTTTTCTGCTCCTGCCGTCTTGGATGGTACATATGGATTAGGTGAGTACAATTTATTGCTTTCAGTACCCCTTAACGACGTCTCACAAAATAACAGTGTAAACTCTTTCGTTTGTTTCCAAGTATTTGTACTAATGTGTGGTAAGTGCTTTTCTGTGAGCAGTGACCAAGAGAACAACTTGCTGCAATTTATTTCTGAGGCTGCAACCATTCCACATTGTGAAGTTTATCTGTACATCCGCTTCGCCAGGTTAGACTAAACATAAAAATGTCACAAAAAATTAGATGATTAAATGAAATCTTTAATAAAAATTATTTTTATTATTATTTATTTATTTATTTTTACAATGTGTATTTTAAATGTCACTTTGAAGAACATCTGGTGCCATTGCTAACTTCTATCTAGAAGTTGTCAGACTGAATTTTGTGCAGTGCAGTGAAGGTGCAGTGAAGAGGGTGGTCAAATATTGAAAAAAAACTAGCCAACCAAAATTAAGTGTGATGAAGTCAACAGATTTGTGTGGCATGTTTTTATTATGATAGACTCGCACTGTTCTGCACATTTACTTGTACTGCATTAATATTGACATCATAGTGGTCATGATTGGTGCTAGAAAGTCAGCACTACCTTGCATACCATGGAAATGAGGTATGCAACTGTTACAGGTGCCTTAAAGTCAGATCTGGAACCCTTTATGGGGGTGACGGGTCATCTGTTGGATAGTATTTTTCTGGTGGCAGTAGCAGTTTGTACTATTTGAAGATTTATGAATCTATTGTTTGGAGTTGAGAACAGTGAAAAACATGAGAAACATGTCATTGTATATGTACTAACCTTTTCTGGTGTTTGGAGCCAGGGAGTTTGGAGCCCAGTAGTCACGTTGCATTACTGCGTGAAATGCACTGAAAAAAACAAAACAAATCATAACTTGAGAGCGAAAAAAACAAAAGCACATCTTGATTTTTGCCTTGTACACCAGAGGATTCAGTATTTTTGCTAGGTAGGTATCATCTACAGGGCATTATTGACACTGACAGTAACTTCTGCCTTCTGAAGGCACTGAGGAGTGTGCAGTCCACAGGGTCATCTGACAATCTAATTTCAAGATCCCCAAGAAATGTATACTCGCTGTCTCTCTATCCTTGTCTAACACGTCTCTCTGGAAGTGTTGAGCCTCAGGTCCCCTCGGCAGGAGGAGGGCTGAGAGAAAGAGGTCAGAGAGATTGACTGAATCAAGATTAAGCTGCCATAGCAGCACTCGGGCTTAAATGTGCAGATGAGAGCACAAAGCCCAGAAGTAATTTTACAGATTGCTCGATGTGACTAGATGTAGCCACTCCGTGCTTACCCCCTCAGTTCACAGAGTTGGGAGGGTAATCAAAACTCTCCTACAGTTACACAGGACCAGCTGGATGTCAATGGTTAAAACTTTTCAAGGTTACTGTAATTAATTTTTCTCTCTGGGAGATCCAGTCTTGTGAGTTTTTGGCATGTGTGGCATGTCACTGACAGATGTTTTGCTCCTTTTTTAAGTTCAAGTGAAGAGCCTCTCATCCTCTGAACAATAGTATTAAACATAGAGGGATCAAAAATTGCCTAACAACTTGGACCTGAGATCTGTTTACAAGGTGTGATCACAAAGTTTTGCCACTTTACCTTTAAATGCCAAAAACCATGCCTAATTTAAATTTTGCTGATCTTCCCTTCAAATTTTTTTCTTGTGCACATTTTGTGCCATGGAATTCCCGTTGTGACCTGGTAGAATCATGGCTGGCAATGAGAGCTGGGTCCCTGGCTAAAACCCAGAGATCAAATACCAGCTTTTAGGTTAAGAGTCTATAGTTTCCAAAGCTGGAGGTGGTGCATCAAGTCAGGAGAATTACCAAAAGCATATTAGGTTTTTTTTTTTTTTTTCCCTCCTTTTTTCTTTTTCTGATATTTTTGGGGTTGTGCAGTATATTCTCATGCCCAGCACACAGTTGACCACCTGAAGATTTGGCTCCTTGTGACTTTTTCCTGTCTCCAAAAATATATTTAGCTTCAAAGGTTGAGGTTTTGTAATACTGGAAGAAATCCAGCCCATCACACGTATACAAGTTCAAGGGGAAAAAACGGGACTTCCAAAGAGTGAAGCCCTACTGGAACCCTTACAGCACTACCCAAAGAGATGACCTTGAAGCAGCAATAGGCCAAATAAAAATTGGGTAAGAATTTTGTTTTGTTTTTTTAACCTTAGATTACTTTTTAAGTTAATGTTATACATTCTCCACTGTACAGTGGGGCAAAAAAGTATTTAGTCAGCCACCAATTGTGCAAGTTCTCCCACTTAAAAAGATGAGAGAGGCCTGTAATTTTCATCATAGGTATACCTCAACTATGAGAGACAAAATGAGAAAAAAAAAATCCAGAAAATCACATTGTCTGATTTTTAAAGACTTTATTTGCAAATTATGGTGGAAAATAAGTATTTGGTCAGTAACAAAAGTTCATCTCAATACTTTGTTATATACCCTTTGTAGGCAATGACAGAGGTCAAACGTTTTCTGTAAGTCTTCACAAGGTTTTCACACACTGTTGCTGGTATTTTGGTCCATTCCTCCATGCAGATCTCCTCTAGAGCAGTGATGTTTTGGGGCTGTCGCTGGGCAACACGGACTTTCAACTCCCTCCAAAGATTTTCTATGGGGTTGAGATCTGGAGACTGGCTAGGCCACTCCAGGA